>OW796114.1:7630030-7783712 GCA_941860345.1 Chrysodeixis includens | reverse complement strand
GAAATGAACGAAATGAACGAAATGAACGAAATGAACGAAATGAACGAAATGAACGAAATGAACGAAATGAACGAAATGAACGAAATGAACGAAATGAACGAAATGAACGAAATGAACGAAATGAACGAAATGAACGAAATGAACGAAATGAACGAAATGAACGAAATGAACGAAATGAACGAAATGAACGAAATGAACGAAATGAACGAAATGAACGAAATGAACGAAATGAACGAAATGAACGAAATGAACGAAATGAACGAAATGAACGAAATGAACGAAATGAACGAAATGAACGAAATGAACGAAATGAACGAAATGAACGAAATGAACGAAATGAACGAAATGAACGAAATGAACGAAATGAACGAAATGAACGAAATGAACGAAATGAACGAAATGAACGAAATGAACGAAATGAACGAAATGAACGAAATGAACGAAATGAACGAAATGAACGAAATGAACGAAATGAACGAAATGAACGAAATGAACGAAATGAACGAAATGAACGAAATCAACGGAATCAAGAAAATGAACGATTTGAACGAAATTGACGATTTGTACGATTTGAACAAGATGAAAAAAATGAACGATTTGAACGAAATGAACGAAATGAACGAAATGAACGAAATGAACGAAATGAACGAAATGAACGAAATGAACGAAATGAACGAAATGAACGAAATGAACGAAATGAACGAAATCAACGGAATCAAGAAAATGAACGATTTGAACGAAATTGACGATTTGTACGATTTGAACAAGATGAAAAAAATGAACGATTTGAACGAAATGAACGAAATGAACGAAATGAACGAAATGAACGAAATGAACGAAATGAACGAAATGAACGAAATGAACGAAATGAACGAAATGAACGAAATGAACGAAATGAACGAAATGAACGAAATGAACGAAATGAACGAAATGAACGAAATGAACGAAATGAACGAAATGAACGAAATGAACGAAATGAACGAAATGAACGAAATGAACGAAATGAACGAAATGAACGAAATGAACGAAATGAACGAAATGAACGAAATGAACGAAATGAACGAAATGAACGAAATGAACGAAATGAACGAAATGAACGAAATGAACGAAATGAACGAAATGAACGAAATGAACGATTAAAACGATTTGAACAAAATCAACAAAATCAAAGAAACCAAGAAAATGATCAATTTGAACGAAATAGACAATTTGCACGATTTGAACGACATCAAGAAAATGATCGAAATCAACGGAATCAAGAAAATGAACGATTTGATCGAAATTGACGATTTGTACGATTTGAACAAGATGAACAAAATGAACGATTTGAACGAAATGAACGATTTGAACGAAATGAACGAAATGAACGAAATGAACGAAATGAACGAAATGAACGAAATGAACGAAATGAACGAAATGAACGAAATGAACGAAATGAACGAAATGAACGAAATGAACGAAATGAACGAAATGAACGAAATGAACGAAATGAACGAAATGAACGAAATGAACGAAATGAACGAAATGAACGAAATGAACGAAATGAACGAAATGAACGAAATGAACGAAATGAACGAAATGAACGAAATGAACGAAATGAACGAAATGAACGAAATGAACGAAATGAACGAAATGAACGAAATGAACGAAATGAACGAAATGAACGAAATGAACGAAATGAACGAAATGAACGAAATGAACGAAATGAACGAAATGAACGAAATGAACGAAATGAACGAAATGAACGAAATGAACGAAATGAACGAAATGAACGAAATGAACGAAATGAACGAAATGAACGAAATGAACGAAATGAACGAAATGAACGAAATGAACGAAATGAACGAAATGAACGAAATGAACGAAATGAACGAAATGAACGAAATGAACGAAATGAACGAAATGAACGAAATGAACGAAATGAACGAAATGAACGAAATGAACGAAATGAACGAAATGAACGAAATGAACGAAATGAACGAAATGAACGAAATCAACGGAATCAAGAAAATGAACGATTTGAACGAAATTGACGATTTGTACGATTTGAACAAGATGAAAAAAATGAACGATTTGAACGAAATGAACGAAATGAACGAAATGAACGAAATGAACGAAATGAACGAAATGAACGAAATGAACGAAATGAACGAAATGAACGAAATGAACGAAATGAACGAAATCAACGGAATCAAGAAAATGAACGATTTGAACGAAATTGACGATTTGTACGATTTGAACAAGATGAAAAAAATGAACGATTTGAACGAAATGAACGAAATGAACGAAATGAACGAAATGAACGAAATGAACGAAATGAACGAAATGAACGAAATGAACGAAATGAACGAAATGAACGAAATGAACGAAATGAACGAAATGAACGAAATGAACGAAATGAACGAAATGAACGAAATGAACGAAATGAACGAAATGAACGAAATGAACGAAATGAACGAAATGAACGAAATGAACGAAATGAACGAAATGAACGAAATGAACGAAATGAACGAAATGAACGAAATGAACGAAATGAACGAAATGAACGAAATGAACGAAATGAACGAAATGAACGAAATGAACGAAATGAACGAAATGAACGAAATGAACGATTAAAACGATTTGAACAAAATCAACAAAATCAAAGAAACCAAGAAAATGATCAATTTGAACGAAATAGACAATTTGCACGATTTGAACGACATCAAGAAAATGATCGAAATCAACGGAATCAAGAAAATGAACGATTTGATCGAAATTGACGATTTGTACGATTTGAACAAGATGAACAAAATGAACGATTTGAACGAAATGAACGATTTGAACGAAATGAACGAAATGAACGAAATGAACGAAATGAACGAAATGAACGAAATGAACGAAATGAACGAAATGAACGAAATGAACGAAATGAACGAAATGAACGAAATGAACGAAATGAACGAAATGAACGAAATGAACGAAATGAACGAAATGAACGAAATGAACGAAATGAACGAAATGAACGAAATGAACGAAATGAACGAAATGAACGAAATGAACGAAATGAACGAAATGAACGAAATGAACGAAATGAACGAAATGAACGAAATGAACGAAATGAACGAAATGAACGAAATGAACGAAATGAACGAAATGAACGAAATGAACGAAATGAACGAAATGAACGAAATGAACGAAATGAACGAAATGAACGAAATGAACGAAATGAACGAAATGAACGAAATGAACGAAATGAACGAAATGAACGAAATGAACGAAATGAACGAAATGAACGAAATGAACGAAATGAACGAAATGAACGAAATGAACGAAATGAACGAAATGAACGAAATGAACGAAATGAACGAAATGAACGAAATGAACGAAATGAACGAAATGAACGAAATGAACGAAATGAACGAAATGAACGAAATGAACGAAATGAACGAAATGAACGAAATGAACGAAATGAACGAAATGAACGAAATCAACGGAATCAAGAAAATGAACGATTTGAACGAAATTGACGATTTGTACGATTTGAACAAGATGAAAAAAATGAACGATTTGAACGAAATGAACGAAATGAACGAAATGAACGAAATGAACGAAATGAACGAAATGAACGAAATGAACGAAATGAACGAAATGAACGAAATGAACGAAATGAACGAAATCAACGGAATCAAGAAAATGAACGATTTGAACGAAATTGACGATTTGTACGATTTGAACAAGATGAAAAAAATGAACGATTTGAACGAAATGAACGAAATGAACGAAATGAACGAAATGAACGAAATGAACGAAATGAACGAAATGAACGAAATGAACGAAATGAACGAAATGAACGAAATGAACGAAATGAACGAAATGAACGAAATGAACGAAATGAACGAAATGAACGAAATGAACGAAATGAACGAAATGAACGAAATGAACGAAATGAACGAAATGAACGAAATGAACGAAATGAACGAAATGAACGAAATGAACGAAATGAACGAAATGAACGAAATGAACGAAATGAACGAAATGAACGAAATGAACGAAATGAACGAAATGAACGAAATGAACGAAATGAACGAAATGAACGAAATGAACGATTAAAACGATTTGAACAAAATCAACAAAATCAAAGAAACCAAGAAAATGATCAATTTGAACGAAATAGACAATTTGCACGATTTGAACGACATCAAGAAAATGATCGAAATCAACGGAATCAAGAAAATGAACGATTTGATCGAAATTGACGATTTGTACGATTTGAACAAGATGAACAAAATGAACGATTTGAACGAAATGAACGATTTGAACGAAATGAACGAAATGAACGAAATGAACGAAATGAACGAAATGAACGAAATGAACGAAATGAACGAAATGAACGAAATGAACGAAATGAACGAAATGAACGAAATGAACGAAATGAACGAAATGAACGAAATGAACGAAATGAACGAAATGAACGAAATGAACGAAATGAACGAAATGAACGAAATGAACGAAATGAACGAAATGAACGAAATGAACGAAATGAACGAAATGAACGAAATGAACGAAATGAACGAAATGAACGAAATGAACGAAATGAACGAAATGAACGAAATGAACGAAATGAACGAAATGAACGAAATGAACGAAATGAACGAAATGAACGAAATGAACGAAATGAACGAAATGAACGAAATGAACGAAATGAACGAAATGAACGAAATGAACGAAATGAACGAAATGAACGAAATGAACGAAATGAACGAAATGAACGAAATGAACGAAATGAACGAAATGAACGAAATGAACGAAATGAACGAAATGAACGAAATGAACGAAATGAACGAAATGAACGAAATGAACGAAATGAACGAAATGAACGAAATGAACGAAATGAACGAAATGAACGAAATGAACGAAATGAACGAAATGAACGAAATGAACGAAATGAACGAAATGAACGAAATCAACGGAATCAAGAAAATGAACGATTTGAACGAAATTGACGATTTGTACGATTTGAACAAGATGAAAAAAATGAACGATTTGAACGAAATGAACGAAATGAACGAAATGAACGAAATGAACGAAATGAACGAAATGAACGAAATGAACGAAATGAACGAAATGAACGAAATGAACGAAATGAACGAAATCAACGGAATCAAGAAAATGAACGATTTGAACGAAATTGACGATTTGTACGATTTGAACAAGATGAAAAAAATGAACGATTTGAACGAAATGAACGAAATGAACGAAATGAACGAAATGAACGAAATGAACGAAATGAACGAAATGAACGAAATGAACGAAATGAACGAAATGAACGAAATGAACGAAATGAACGAAATGAACGAAATGAACGAAATGAACGAAATGAACGAAATGAACGAAATGAACGAAATGAACGAAATGAACGAAATGAACGAAATGAACGAAATGAACGAAATGAACGAAATGAACGAAATGAACGAAATGAACGAAATGAACGAAATGAACGAAATGAACGAAATGAACGAAATGAACGAAATGAACGAAATGAACGAAATGAACGAAATGAACGAAATGAACGAAATGAACGATTAAAACGATTTGAACAAAATCAACAAAATCAAAGAAACCAAGAAAATGATCAATTTGAACGAATACATCTACTTACCAAGTTTCAACAGTATAGTTCTTATAGTTTTGGAAAAAAGTGGCTGTGACAGACACGGACGGACGGACAGACAGACATGACAAATCTATAATGGTTCCGTTTTTGCCATTTGGCTACGGAACCCTAAATAGGAAGTTACCAAATCGCACCCGCGAAATCACGATTGGAGGGTAGTTTGGAAAATATAACTTGTAGTTTGTTATTATAATATAATTATAATAACAAACTACTAAATCGACGGGTCCTACGTAGACTAGTACAAGTGCAAAAATGCAACTTTTCAAGAGAGCGGTTTAAAGGTTCAAAAGCTTGTAACTTTGTCGTAAATCAATAAAAACACTTGAAATTTTAGTATGTTATATTTTGATATTTAAGAAATAAGACTGCATTATTGGTTTTTCTTCTTTTTTTATACTTTGGAAAATAGGTTGACTTGCATTGATGTAGCTTGTTTTTTTTTACTACAGTAGAACCTGTAAACTGATACAAGTGGCCACTTATACCAGTATATAGTGTACTTGCTTATACTTATAATAAAGCAAATCTGAAGAATTTTACTCTTTAAGCATAGTATTTCCGTGTTATTGACCAATATGAGGTTATAATATTAAAAATAATACCTACTTTTATCGACTTTTTAACACTTACAACAGTTTACTCAGTACTGGAAAGCTACTTGCAACAGTTTGCTGTATTATTATTAACTGTGAATATTTAAATTAGTGTGGCAAGAAGTTAAATAAAAACATTTAAAATACAAAATAACACTTTATTATTAGATAGTAGCATTCTTAATAATGAAAAATAAAATCATTGGCCTTGCAATCTTAAAAATAATAAAACAAAAAAATGTAATCTTCTTATTTTAAGTAAAAAAAAAGGTTTGATTTTTAAAGAGGTTTACTTACGATAATACCTAATTGTTTTTTTTATTTTTAAGACTAGCTTGTCTTAAATTTCATGTAATTTTTCTTATAAATAGCATTTCCACTATTTTTTTTTCAGTTACGTTACGTCAGTTACGTAAGTTACGTCTGTTCAGTTACGTCCATTAGTTTTTGTACGTTGATGTTTCTAATTTATTTCTCCCTTTGCAGATCCGCTAGAAAAGGTATTTTAAAGAAATTAGTATAACCTTTGTGCAACTCTTTTCGAACTATGTGCTTCTATTAAGTGTATAGTTGTGTACATAACTTGTTAAATGTATAGAAAAGTAACACAACCCCTAAAAACAGGGCAATGAGACCTTAGAGTCTAAATCAGATGATGGAAAATTCATTACATTTTTACAACTTGTATTAAATGGTGATTTGTGTCACCCTTCATACGAATGCCTCATCACATCACCACACTCGTCATTCTTGTTTAAATATGCATTTTTATACATTTGAAAATATTCTACTAATATAGTTAACGGGAAAGTTGCATAAGTATGGATTGGATGTTTGTTACTCTTTGACGCTCAAACGACTTAACCAATTTTGAAGAAATTTCGTATGGAGTTAGCTGACAAACTGGATTAAAACATAGACTTTTTAACCGACTGCGTCAGAGGAGGGCAATGTTTTCCAGTTATAACCGAAACTCGTGCGGTCGAAGTTGCGGGCGACCACTAAGTCCTTTATAAGTTTAATTTGAATGTCTTTTGTATCACTATACTTAAGTTTTGATTAAACTTAATTGTCTTTTCAATACTACAACTTTACCAAAATAAACTGAGGTTGCGAATATTGTTATATTGTTTACCTCTGGAATATTTCTACACCTTTAAAAATGATGTACTTGGGTACATAAAAAAAAAATTGTCTCGTCAGTTCCCAAGTAGCTAAATTTGGTAACTTCTTACGTTAATTGCTGCAAAAAATGTATTAAAAGTAGTATCGCTATTTATTTTATTAGTAAATAAATATTATTATTAAAATAATGTAGGTTACGTTAGATAACTATATCAAGAAAATAAAACAAAGTCACATGTGACTTTGTATACCTACTACTACTTTGTATTCCTACTGATATAAGTGTAAAATTTATTGAAAGAATAAAATAATAATAAAAAAAAGCAAAAAAACCCGACTGTAAAAAAGCAACCACTAACTAAAAAGGGAAAAACAAACTCTATAATTTAGTGTGAAGAGTATGCAGTACACCGTGCGTCTACATTATATAATTTATACGTAAAAAAATAATGCAGGCGGCACAAACAAATCTACAAGCAGTACAATCTGTATCTTGCATTAGGTGAACATTAATTAAACCCTTTTGTAGAAATATTAGTAGGTACTGTCAACTTAGTAATTTGTTTGACAATTTTTATCGCATAAATTTATTAATATTTGACCTCGTGAGCCCTTAATTGTTGTGAATTCTCACCACTACTTACTCAAAGCAAACAAAACTGGTTAAATATGTAAAAAAGTAACACAACCCCTAAAAACAGGCCACGAAATAGTTTTGATACAGAAGAATACGTTAGCAGTTAACGCAGTTATACCAGTGTTAACGTGCTCCCGACTCCGTCGCAGCGCGCATACTGGAGTAAATGGCACTTGCGCGTACGTAACGCGGCGCACGCGACTACCTACACTGGTGCAAGTGACTTACATCAGTGTAGATAGTCGTGTGGCCGAAAATCATGTCACTTATATTAGTTTACAAGTTTGTATCTCTGAAATTACTGAATAAAATAATATAATTTTTACAGGGTATAAAGTTAAGGTAATTTTAAGGCTTTTGGTGCAAAAAAACGTATTTTGGTGTTTTGCGGGTTACACCAGTATACGTAGGACCCGTCGAAATATTCTATTATTCAATACTAAACATTTATTACCAATGTTATTAAAGACATTGGCAACTAATAAAATGAATTATATTTTTGTCACACACATATGCCACTATTTATTTTTTGTAGGTCTAAACTAGAACTTAATTAAATTAGTTCCCACAAAAAAGCGACAAATATTAATTGCTGCAATCTAACAGCAAAACTTAAAAAAAACACTTGGTATTCTAATCCTTCCGTGCCTTTAAATAACCCCTACAAAAAAGTACCTAGTCGCTATTCAAAAATACACCCATTACGAACAAAAGCAAGATCTCTCTCTTGCCAAGGCCAAAACCCTCTTAGGCTTATTGTGAAACCGATAAACTATTTATACTGCACTTAACAAATAAAAAAGCACCTTAATTCATTGTCTCGAAATTCTTAAGGATCCCAAATTTGGGTCGGATTGTGTGAATAGCTAGCAAATAACGAGCTCTCGCAATGCGATGAAAAAATCTTTCAGTCACAGTCAGCCAACAGAGAAAAGTGAAGGAAGTACCCTTACACTGTTGCTAATTTTTTTAACAATTTTTATTTGCTAGTGGAACAACAATGAGAACCAGTGAAATAATTTGGCGAAACAAGTTTCAGAAACTCGATAGTAGTCACCACGCCAATTGAGGGTTCGATCCCCGTGTAAGACAAGAATTTGTGCGATCTAAAAATACTAGGTATGAGTTTGGATGTATGTGTGTCTGTGAAACCCCCAGTACATAAAGATATTTTTTTAGTGCGTGAGTACTTTAAAAAAAATGAAAAATATAAATCTATGCTAATGACATTCTGTTTCGACAAGTGACTTGACTATGACTTCTCAGTTTAATGCATTGGAGCGATTCAATAGCATTACTCAGGGAAAATGTAACTTGTCTGTTTATCTATGCTCTTTATATTTAATACATTTAAGCCATTTGATCCACCACTTATAACTGATTGCCAGTTCCATTTAGCATTCTGTTCAATGCCCAGAATATTCTCTTAAATCGAAAGAGATATTTATTTTGAAGTCCCTACAAACGCGACAGTTAACCGTTATATGGAAATTATCTTCGAAAGATGGCTTGTTGTAGTCGAAATATATTTGAGTTGTAATTCTTGCTTGGTGATGATTTGTATGCTTGTCTGGATATTTTTATTATACCTGTGACTTAATAATACAAAGTGCGTGAATAAGTCGAGATCATATTTAAAACTAGCGATCCGCCCCAGCTTCGCACAGATGCAACACTGATGTGATATATCACTATATCTATAAATCAAAATCTAAATCAAAAGGTTTTTATTTCGAGTAGGCCTTCTCAGGCACTTTCAAAACGTAACTGACTCTAGTTTTTTATAAAAAAACGGCAACAATATCCCTAGCGTAGTTTTCAGGTAGGAGATCAAGCATTGATAAAGTAAAAATTTTGAAAATCGTTAATTTTTAGTAGAAGCAATAAGCAGCAACAATCGGGTCAAAAGTGTGACACTGAGGGTTACAAATAAGCTAAAGAAAAACATATCTGTATATTTATAGAAGGAGAGACTAGGTATGGTTTATTTAACACGTATTTTCTTAGAAATTCTTATTGAAATTAATTCCACTAAAAAGATAAGCAGTGTTAAATCCAGATTTCATAGGAAAGACAGGTCCTAAATAACCAGCCAATTATTCGTAGTAACCTTTAAAGTTCATACTCAGAAATTGTTGATTCAGAAACCTTACAAATTAAATGACAAGTTGACAGAATTAAGAGTTCTGATAACATAATAAATACCATGTATTATATAACACGCAAAAGCGAAATGACCTCAAAATATGACAAGTTAATTCTAACAAAATGATTTGCCGAATTCTTCTAAAATCTAATAACTCTTTTTCCCGTAACTTCTACGGCGTATAAATCGGTTACAGTTGCAAGAACATTACTTTCCTTTTACACAGTCCGTTATAAAGTAGCCTGTGTTTCTAGGATATGAACTAGCCCCATCAACTTCAATCAAATATCACTTTTTGACGTCAAAACACAATGGATAACATCTAGATTCATTCTTTATTTAGTACTCTTGCTGCCTATGTAGAAATGGCGCAACAAACTCTACAGAACATACTTCAAACTATCTTTAAAATGATCACAGCATCCATGTACATTACGCGAAACTCTCGCATACACCTCAAGACATATTGGCCATCAGACATTCCAATTTCTACCCATTCCAAAATAGCTGCTATTTCTCAAACACCAAGCAATTTCTTAGAAGCGAAAAGTCAAATTTATTACGTACGGTAGTTGAACGCGGAACTATTTTGAATTCGATACAAATTTAAAAATGTCGATGTTAATTTGTTTTTATACGTATTTGTGAGGCTATGTCGTTCTAGAGTCGAGAGTTTTCGTAGAAATTGCATTTGAGGAAAGAATTGGTGTATTTCTTCAGCTGTCTCACTTAAGTTTTAATTTAATCGAAGACAAAAGCAGACTGGGCTCTGTGGCGTATCTTGGGAGAGGCGTATATTCAGTAGTGGACTGCAACTGGGTGATGATGATGATGATGATGATGACGAAAGACAAATCACGGAAGCATAGTTATTATGCTGACGCTCTAAGTAATCTTAGTGTCTCTTTTCCACAGCAGCAGCACAATCTTACTTTAAGAGAAGTCCCCATTATTATTCATAGAAAATGTATTGCATATATGTATAAGCTGTATAAAAAAGTGACCAAAGAAAAACTTAACGAGATACAAACTCTTACAGATATCTGTGAAAAAAAAAAACATTTTTTACAGACATATTAAAAACACTTAAAACCAGTTTCATCACAATCCGGAACACATTGACACACTAGCAAAACAAACTGCTATATCGCTTTTCGTAATAAATTTTTGCTCGAATTCATCGAAGTTTATAATTATTCAGTTATATTCTAAAGCTAAGAAAAGCCTGATTATTAAGGTAAGCCAGTGGGATCATATCACGTGGAATTTACCTGTACATTGATAACAGCATACCGCAAAATCCTGATTTCCCTCAGGACTTGTGCTCACTGAAACCAAAAACTTCGCCATTTATTATATCGCTGCTCATTTATTCTGAGCCTAGCTAAGGAATTAAATTCGTTACCGACACTGTAAAATATACCTAATTTAATATCCCTATATTATCATAACTTTAGGGACTCTAACGGAGTGTCAAATACTGGTCTGGAAAAAAAATATGCTAGTTGTCATATCACAAAGCCATGTGGTTGTTGTCTACCAATCACAACGGAGTTTAGTTGATTCGACAACAAATAAAAAAAAAAATATTTTTTCGTGGTGAAACGGTAATTACTTCAACCCACACCGAGGGCACAGCGTGGGGATATGTCGGACTCCCACCGACTAAAAACAACCCGGGCCCCTTCTACTACCTAAGCCAGAGTTACGGGATCGCTCGCGCATGCTGAAAACGCTCGGCTGAAAATAATAAGCTTTGCAGAAATCACGGTTTGCGTTGTGTGGTCTTTCTTTGGGTTTTATAATAAAAAACATAACATGAAACCAATCTGTTGACTTCTTTGGGTAATCGTGACGTAGTGAGGTTGACGTGGTTCAATAATGTCTGAATTTTCTATTTTGATTTTAAATAATATTTGATTTTGGTCTGCGATTTTTCAGTTTTAGCTATAATAACATATCATTGTAAATATAGTGCACATTTTTATTCAGTTTCTGAATGACACGCTCAAGGTAAAGTCTATGGTAGCCGAGGTACGCCGGGGGTCTACCACCACCTATTATTACAACCGTTACCGTTGTGGAAGCAAGATGGCGCACTACGTTACGTAGAACGTCATCTCGCTTAGACAGTTACATTAGTCTTTAAAAAGTGATAAAGTAATAGTGGTAGGCCCCAATGTATGTGCACGAGTATCAAGAGACCTAAAAGACAGCAATACATTAAGTGAAGTGACATCGCTATTGTTTGCTGCAACAGTTTCCGAGTGACCTGGTTGTATTGGACCGACTACACAAGTTGTGTTCTCAGGTTATGAGAAGTTTCAGATTGACCCTATCTTGCTGGAAGTGGGTATTTAGGTTACAGAGTAGCTACTTTGTATTTTGTACTGTAATTGGTTGCTTTGTGTAGGGGGATTTTGAATTGGAAGGGTTTTTTTGTTGTGATGTGGTCAGTGTGTCTTTAACAGTACTTACCTTTTATTCGAGACGAGGTGGCAATTTTTAAACTTTTGTTAAATATCAGACAAGTACACTCTAGGAAAAATAAACAACTATTGCGGTTAATTAATTTTGTTTATATGAATTATACTAAAAAAAACCTCTTTTCGAACCTTTCCTTCAGACTAAAAATTTAACGGATACCCAAGCTTCCTTGCATATGTTTAGAAGTATATGGACGAAAAAAGTGTTTCCTTTCCTTTATCCCTTTAGGAACACGAGAATATACTTATCCCTTAAAACAATCGGAATTACAAACACAATTATTCTCGAAGCTGGCAAGACAACCTTTATTATTGAAATCCAAGCCTTTGTTCCTTTACTCCGTGACATATTTTTTTAGCGGCTGAAAATTATAATCCTTTTTAACACAAAGGCAATTAAAATAATTCGCTTAGCGAAAAGCGAACATGTCTACATTATAATATTAAATTCTGTACAAGGTCAGTAAATTGTACGAGTCGGCTGGCGTTGAGACATTTAAAACCTTTTTGGACGAATTTGACATCAAAAATTGGCCTGAAACTCTGAAAGTCAATAACAGGCTAGCTACAAAGTCCGGATTAATCCTAATCCCGAAGATAAGCTTTTGGTTTGTCTGAAATTTTCGAGTTCGCGCGAATGTTCTACTTAAAGTTTGGAACCGTGTATGGAGGAGAGTATTTGAATGATTGATTGATGAGCGTATTATTAATTAGATTTTTTTGAATTTTCGGAGCGAAAATATGTCGTGTATCAGTTAGTCTGTTTGTGGCATGGTGATTGTCACTGGCTTGGACCAATTTCGTTATTACCTATTTTAGTAAGGTTTGAATGTCGTGGTGGCCTTGCGGAATGTCGTGGTGGCCTTGCGGAATGTCGTGGTGGCCTTGCGGTTCTATGAATGGATTGGTATGCACGAGGTGCAAGTTCGATCCCCAGCGCAGGCAAGTACCAATGTGACTTTTTCAAAGTTATATCTACTTTCTTAATGATTCTAAGACACTACTGACAAACGGTGAAGGAAAACATCGTGAGGAAACCTGGATTTCAAATATTGGAATCTGAAATCGCCAATCCTCAGTGAGCTAGCGTGGTGATCAATGCTCAAACCTTCCCTATATGGGAAGAGGCCTGTGCCCAGCAGTGGGACGTATATAGGCTGGTTAATTTTATTTATTATGATAATTTTACATTATTGTACCAAATTGTTAGGTAGAAATAACATCTGCTATACTGCTTTTTCTTTATGTAATATTGGAATCCAGGTCTATTTAGTCAAACCATCATCATCATCATCATTCCCCTGCCCTTATCCCAATTATTATTATTTGGGGTCGGCGCAACACGTCTTTAAGACGTGTTGCTTAAAGTTTTGGCTATGGTTTTATAGTCGGCCGCCTGCCTGACACTAACCCTCTTTGGGAATGCGATTGTTGGTTGTTTACCCGCCACCACTCGGGTGACCCAAGGTGCTTGGTACAGTGCACTGGGTCTTAAGGTCCATTAGTCGCCTTTTACGACACCCAGTGGAGGATATGGGGTGGTGCTATTCTTTATATCCGGACACCACACGGGAAGAGGACTGTGCCCAGCAGTGGGACGTATACAGGCTGGTTAATTTTATTTATTATGATAATTTTACATTATTGTACCAAATTGTTAGGTAGAAATAACATCTGCTATACTGTTTTTTCTTTATGTAATATTGGAATCCAGGTCTATTTAGTCAAACCATACTAGGTATAAAGCTGATCTTTAGCATTATCTATATCCAACTAGTTAATAAATTTACATTTTTTTTAGCTCCTAAGAGATTTTTACCCTGTGCTGGGTTCTATTTTCCCTACATGACCATTATGCAACGCATTCATACTTGATATAGACTCGTTATTGTTCCCAGGGGAGAAATATTTCGAAATTAAAATCTCCCTTTAATTAGTTTACAATGTTATGGTCAGACAAACGACTATCGACCTTAGAGTGGGGACAGACGAGCGGTGCGGCAACGTTGCTACGTCGCAGCGAAGCCGATGGCACTCCGACAACGTTGGACTCGGAGTGGTTGAAGCGGTGCTACTCAAATTAAACAAGAACAACAGTGGCCACTAACGTCTGTGACAGATGATTGAAACAGCAGCCATCTTAATTTATTTACTCAAATCAGCTCTATCAATATCGTCTTGATAGTTGCAAATCCAGTATGGGCTCGCAGCGCATCGTGGGACACACCACAGATATTACTATGTAAGACGACGTAACGACGCCGCTCCGACGTCGCAACGCCGACGCAACGCCTCGTGTGCCCTTGCTCTTATTGATGAACGCTACGATAAACGTCACTCTATGATATTTCCAAGCTATCTTTGTCATTCCGCTTAGCGCTTGGCAGTAACAAAAATAGCAATATAGTGTATCTTTTGACATAGTGTCTTTCTCGAATTTACCGCATTTCTGAAACTTTCTTTTAATTTCTCCTGTAACAAAAGAATCGAGTTGAAGACCTTAACATTAATATTATATGCACAAACATCTACTTACAAATTCATCTCACGAATCAGAAAGCTTAAACCTAGCCGAAATCTCTCCTGAAAAAATTAAGCGTTAAAAAAATAGCTGTTTCTGTTCCCACTACATTTTAGCCGACACGTTTGCTCTTGTTTGTAAAACAAAACAGGTAAATGTGCTCAGACGTGCCTTGTAGCCACGAGCGACTTTTGTCACACTAATAGTACCAAAAAGGATCGCAACAAAACTTGGAGATTTTTATGGAAAAGTGGAAAATAGTCTTTACGTTTTGTGACTAGATATTGAAGTAAAGACCTAGGAAGAATAAAATTGTTTTAATTTAAAATCTTTGTCATAATTATCACTGTTCATCTTTATCCCAATTATAATTAGGAGTCGGCGCAGCATGCCTTCTTCTTCACGTCACAATAAGTTGTGCATTAGATATTGAAGCACGTTTGTATTTTGTCCAATCCATAATTATTATTATATCCAATCCACCAAAAAAGAAACATGTTAGTTTTTAGATCAAACCGTTTTTTTTCTCGAAAGTATTAAGTCTGCAAATATTTTTTTTTTTTTTTTCAGTCAGATATTACAATGTAAGTTAGAAATTATACTAAACAATAAAATATCTACAATCTACTATGATTGTGTGACCCTTATTAAAACTTAAATGCTATCTTATTACATTCATCAAATTCTCAAATTATTTTTCTTACTTAATTTCCTTTTTGCTCTATAACAATAGAAAGGAATTAATAAAATGTGGATAAATTGACACAGGCTCTGAAAACGAAGACTCGATGAAAAATCTGATTGAATTCCAAATTGCAATGGTCCTTTCTTTATGCCGGGCGAACAAGATCAATCGATTTTTTTAATAGACTGCAAGCCAGTAAAAATGTGGAAATTTATGTGAAATAGGTGCTTTTTGTAGTCCTTATTTTGTTCCATCTTTCAGTCTGTTTTGGTTTTTTTTGTTCTGACGATAGGTTTTTGTTTTGTTTTCTCATATTAAGTAGTTTGCAGGTGTTATAGCCTAGTGGTAACACCGTAGGACTGCCAGGTCTCGAATGCGTGCCGTGGGCATCGCCACGACACGCACCAACTTTATAAATGTTGTGTGCGTTTTAGAAATAAATACCTATTACAGCTTCCGTGTTTTGGAATGCACGTAAAGATGTGGGTCCTGTACCTGATCTCTCTCCGGTCGTGTCGGATTGCCGTCCCATCGCGCTATGAGAGTA
Source organism: Chrysodeixis includens (assembly GCA_941860345.1). Classification (NCBI taxonomy): domain Eukaryota; kingdom Metazoa; phylum Arthropoda; class Insecta; order Lepidoptera; family Noctuidae; genus Chrysodeixis; species Chrysodeixis includens. The sequence continues at coordinate 7,767,313 of OW796114.1, read as the reverse complement.
AAGGAATAGAGAGTGCATCTGTGTTTGTGCACGCGCTTGTGTACTAAACTATGTCCCACGTAGCTAGCGGGTGTCATAGTAACATTAGACGCCGTGGCCGAAATCAGACCGGACATTATTATTATAATTTTCAGTTTCGTTAGAAAAACTATTTCCTTACCCGACTATTTCTTGGTCTATATGCGCCACAACAATTAATAAACCTCTGCTTCCAGCAGCTGGAATCTCTATCTATCTATCAGCTCTATCTCTTATAACATGGAACACTATGATCCCAACCGCTAAAATGTTACACGTTGTTTCTAATATTCAAATTTCTCTAACACTGACGTGCTCACTAGTACATTCTAAGTTTTTCAATTTGGCTAACATACTCCGTGTAACATAAATATTTTACCTTAAATTCAAATTTCAAATTTCATTTGAATTTGTTGAACCGTGATTTAGTAACACATATCTAAACTTTCCAACATCAAAACTTTTGCTTTAACAATGTAATAGAGGGATAGAATAAACAAAATCATACATAAATTAAATTAAGTAAAACTAAAACAAATTTGGGATTATCTGAAATTGTCCTTTACGGGTGAAAGGGTCAAGAAGTTAAGGTTATTCTTTTTCACCTTGCACTTTTAAAATGTACGTAGAGTCGAATTCTTACTTAATTTGGCTAAATATCGTATTTTGTCTATAGTTATTTGATGGAACATCTAGAAAGCATTTGTAGTAACACAAAATCCCATAGTTAGACTTTCATTTAGCATTGCAATGTTTGTCAAAGATCAACGTAAGTCATTCAGGACTGATGTCTTACCGTTGCCTAGACACAAATGTTTATTAAATGTTTACTCATCCATTAACCGTGGTAACAACGCCGTAGCCTTTAACATCTATCAAAAAATACTTCTTATAAGCAACAAGACGATGTATACGAAGTGAATTCAAACTTTGCGACTATTGTTATTAAATGGATAAACTATAAATATTAATGTTTTATTTGTAGTAGTTACATTGTATTAAGCTTTATCTGTCGTCCGGCAGATAACACTGTGTCGTTTCCTTTGTGATCTGTTGTGTTTGATATTGTGGCCTACCACCATACTTCATAGTTATTCTATAGCAATTGTGCAAGCGGGATGGCGCGCTACACGACGTAAAGCGGCGTCTCGCTTGCACAACTGCGATATTTTTATATTTAGATATCGTGGTAGACGCTCTTGACTAACTTCTGTTTCATTTGTATGCAGAATTTCAATTTAATTGTTCGAAACAATTCAAATGAATGGTGTATTGGTTTGAAGTATATGAAATTTGTAAATACTTGTACTGTAAATATTCAAATTTAGTTGAATACTACTTCATACTTGGTGTCCTATTTTTGAAAAGACTCGCTAAACCAAAAGGCCACTAATTAGCATTTATGAAAATGTTTTAGGTATTTTTTTCCATGTTTCTTTGCAATTGTTGCTACCCATAATATTAACTGTAGATACTTTAATTACTGCAGTAGCCTTAATACAGTGCGTTTTACCTGTGGCTTGTGGCTATAGTAATCACAGGTAGTAAACTAACCAACCAATAGTTTATTTCAAACCGAAATCTGGCCAAACCTATAATAAATGCGGTGAGCGTTCCTGAAATTTAATTTAGTAATTATTTACATTTAATTACGACAATAGACAATGTTTGGGCATCGGTTTATGACTGCACCAATGTAGAGTCAGATAATCTCCTAATAGCTCATGACCTTGGCTCATTTAATAAATACAAGTGTGACAGCTATGATAGCCTAGTGATAAGACCGCAGGAATTCCAAATCAAAGGTCTCGAGTTCAATCCCTCTGGCACGCACTGATTTTTCGAATGTTGTGTGCGGTTTCAAAATAAATATCACAGATTTCGTGTGTTGAAAGTCACGTAATAATGTGGGTCCTGCGCCTGATCTCTCTCCGGTCATGTCGGATTGCCGCCGCATTGAGTGATGAGAGTAAAGAAATAGAGAGGTTTGTACACTATAACAATATGTCTCACATAGCTGGCTGGCATCATAGTAGGTAGGTAACGGTCCGTTCATCATTATTAATTACTAGCTGCTGCCCGCGACTTCGTCTGCGTGGTATTCAAGATGGGTAGTGCTGTACAAAAAGTAAAGCTAAATAATGTTTAATGCCAGCTCCCTAATCCTGTTCCGTTCCAAACTACCTAAATTCTTAACTTCCTAATCCTAACCTCTAGTCTTACAAACATATTTGACTATTAGTTAACACTGCTAGTTTTTTGCTGTGGCCACAATCTTACACTAATTTGACAATTTGGATTGAAGGACTTGAAAACGGGCGGTGGCAAAGAAGTGTACTGGACTCTTACTGGCTAAACCACCGGAGTGCTTCACCGTATCCTATTGTCGGGGGCCACCGGAACGCTTTCGCAATCTACCGCAAGCCCCGACAGGAGAGCTCCTTTTAACGGGAGCTTCTTGGTTAATGTGAAGCCAGCTTTTGCCAGCCCTTATTAAGAGGCATGCGGAAGCACCACGCATTTCGTCTTTGCCTTTATCCAGTACAGTAGACTGCCCTGAGACTACTGGCGTAGGTTATTTATGGTGGTTGAAGGAGGGCAAATAAGGCCTTTCTTCTATCCCTTGCTCGTCGAAAATGGATCAGGTGGTCAGATGAAGCCTGCCGTGCTCTTTCCACTTTTCTTTGAGCGTCATCACTTCTTCGCAGAACTTGGTGACGGCGCACTAACTAACCGCGGATACTTTGACCACTCATGTGTGACATCGTCATTACGAAGATGTCGCATTCTCACTGGATGTGAGAGGGGTCTGTATGCCCAAATTTGCCAAATTTTGTTTGCCTACCTATTTGGGTTCTGAGACGGTTGAATGCTTTCCGAACAGGCCACTGCAAGGTGGGCCGGTAGGCCGCGCGGCAGATGTTCCTGAGGTAGGACATAAGTAGTAGGTGGTAGTTGTCGATCTGCCCAGATCTTGCACCGAGCTCGAGTTGGAGTTGCAATAGTAGTCAGTGTATATCGGAAGAAGCTCTTTTGGCTCTTAAGTCTACCCGATTTAAGTCTCTTCTAACGTCAGGTAGAGCAATGCCAACCAGAAGGAGAACTTACTGAGCGGGGTTGGTCTTAAACAGCCAGATATTATTCGACACGTTTGCACTGTACGCTGTGGTGCGGAGGACAGCAGGCGCTGCTCCTCATTCATCTTCTATTTCGTTTTCTTTCTACCCTTGACAGATGATTATTTTTAAATCATATCTTATTGCTTACTTGTGGAAGAAGAGGACATGCTGCGCCGACCCCAAATAATAATAATTGGGATAAGGGCAGGGGAATGATGATCTTATTGCTTACTTACATGGTAATCAAAGTCCCGAGTTTCTAATTCTAGTAGTTTGAGCTGACCCAACTGAGCCTGAAGAAGGTTAATGTTACGCACACATACAAAACAATCGCGGGAGTACGCGTGCGGCGCATATTCGTACGCAATATTAAACAAATATTAATAATAACAGCCTATCTTTATAATACTTTACCTATGCAACTACCCTATACCATCGCAATTGGTGCACAATTGTGGTAGTGTATAGGCACTATCAAATCTTTACAGCCACACACCAAAATTGCAGTCAACAGCTAAATAGTTAATTAAGTATAGTAAATTATTTACCGTCCACACTATTTTTTGTTTTAGTGTAGTTGGTTTTGAAGCTGTGTTAGCTTAGTGGCAAGACCGTAGGACTGTTAAGTCTTGGTCTTGAGTTCGATCCCCACGGCGAACACCGACTTTTCGAATGTTTATTGCGTTTAAGAAATAAATATCACAGCTTCCGTGTTTCGGAAGGCACGTGAAAATGTGGGTCCTGTGCCTGATCTGTCTCCGGTCGTATAGGATTACCGCCCCATCGGGCTATGAGAGGAAAAGAAATAGAGAATGCACCCGGGTTTGCGCACACGCTTGTGTACTATAATATGTCCTGCATAGCGTCCACCTGCGTGGCTGGTGTCATAGTAACACTGGCCGCCGTGACCGAAATCGGTCCGGACATTATTATTATTTCTTTCACTTCATATCCACAGCTCCACCTAAATTGGATGAGTCTGTCCTAGATTAAACAGTCAATATCATATACCAGATACCATATAAAAATGTTTTAAAGAACAATTTTAGGTATGTTAAAAAAATCCAAGCGCTTCTTACAATACTTTTATGCTTGACTGAGATTCGATTCGTACTCAAAAATAATTAAAAAATAAATTAAAAAATGTGTGTCGAAATGATATTTGAACTTAGAGTGAAAAAATACAAAGCTCGTACTTCTCTGAGCCCGCTATTTTAATTTCTATATTGTAAGCCAAATAGCATGTTAATATTGATATCAAAACATAAAACCATAGCAACAGTATTTTGGTCGCTATGGTGACATTGTCAGTTACACCAGTTACGTGTTCTTTAAAAATAAATGTTTATTGCTAAGACCCCATGGTTAATAACCTGATAATAAATAGCCTATATGTTGTCTAGACCTGTCCTCAATCTACATGCAAAATTTGAACAATATACTTATGTACATTAAGTAGTTTTTTCGATTAGCTGGTAATTGTCATAAAAATCGTGATTGCTCACCCTCCATATCAAATAGCGCAATAATATGTAAAATTTATGCTGTCACGACCTCTAGTCAATATATTCTGAAAATCTGAAATGAAATGAAAATGAAACCTGTACATTATTTTTTTGGGATTATCCCGGACATATATTTACGGATAGTTTAACAATTTTATGACAATAGTTCTTTAAATAGGTAATCGTCACAAAACGATGGGCAGAAATGCTTAGTATTCATATAAACAGCTTTAATTTTCATCGATCGCTTCAAAACAGTCGGAGTTTCATAGAAACGTACCTCCCCCTTTTTTACTCCCGTTAAGGCAGAATTTCCAAAAATCCGTATTGCGTCATTCTTAACTTCCAACTAAATAGCCAAATATTAATTTTAATCGAATTAGCTTAAAAACTGACGAAGTTTCATAAAAACTTACCCGCCCCTTTTAATCCCCTTAAAGAGCAAAATTCCAAAAAAAAAGATAGCTTAGATGTTAGCGAGGACCAATAGCTACATAATAAAAAAAGTTTCATCAAAATCCGTCCAGTGGTTTTTGAGTGAAAAGCGGACAACAAACAGACAGACAAAAATTTTTTTTTTCATATTTTTGGCTTCTATGGGTTGTATGAAGATCCCCCATCTGAGTTTTTCTTAAATATCTTTAATGTACAGACATGAGGTTTTTATAATTTTATTATATGTATAGATGAGTAAAATCATTATTAAAACAACATACAAAATTAAAAGAGAATACACAATTTTTGTAATTATCGTCCATTCAGGAAGCAAAGATAATGCAATGTAATATTAAACAGTCGTGGTAGCGGTGGCGACCCGCTTACATCGTGCAAGCGTGCTTTTAAGCCCGGGTTTTTAAGTGAAAATGATAAGAGCATTTATTTATTTTATCATTGCTTTTAACTGGTATACCAATGCCCAGAATGTTACTAATTATGTGTTTACAAGGAAAAGTAAGTGCTTTTTTGGTGTTTCGTATATATTTAATGCTTTTTTCAACGATTTAACGATTTTGGCGCAGAGATTCATGAATTTGCACGCAACTTAGCCCGCTCTAATGTCAGTTTTAGCCGCAAAAACAGCTCAAACCTCTGATGTAGTCAGTTATAAGTATTAATCCAGACAGTAGCTAACTGTCTGGGTTAATACTTATAACTTCATGCCAAATTGCATCAAAATTAATCTAGCCGTTTGATCGTGAAAGAGTAACAAACATCCATAGATCCAAACTTTCGCGTTTAAAATACTATTAGGAACTAAAAATGACTTTCAAAACGACAATACGTGTTAAACGAATCCCATAAACTTCATTTCTTTTCCATAATTTCAGTGGCACAAGCCTGCAAAGAGCACATCTGTCAAGATGGCTACAGCTACAACACATTCTACAGCGTCGACGATGAGAATATGAAACAGATTACAAAGAACTCGGATATATCCTTCGAGATGCATATTGGGATACAAGCGGTTAATAACGGCCATATTCTTCTGTCACCCGTCCCTAGGCCGGGGGATAGCGATCCCGTTTATGAATTTGGTAAGCGTTTTTGAGTACCTACTAACTTTTTTTCGTTTGTTTCTGCCTATATTATGAGCTCTTGAAGAATGTCGCCCTGGTTGTGATAGAGAGAGAGAGAGACGCACTATATACATCATCATCACTCACATTTCACTTCACCACTCGTTGCACTGCACGTTGCACTTCTCCGTTTCACTTGGGGTCGGCGCAACACGTTTTTTTTCATCACAGCATCAGTTACTCCTTTTTCATTCATATCATTCCTTAGACAATTTATCCATCTTTTCTTTGGCCTTTCCTTTCCTGTCATAGGATACAAATTAAAACGTCATTCTTAAAAATTAGGCTACCTTGTCAACTTTATAATCACATTGCTCAACACACTGTCTGACCACTTCATTAGTGCTGAAGCTGTAGAGAAGAAACATATGAACTACATATTGCAGGAACATACAACAGTCAGAATTTAGAGGCTCGTGTTGGGTTCAATTTATATTGCTTTTGAAGAGCAATTATTTTGTATGTGGAATTTCTAGTTGATAATTAGTACTGTATAATACGAGTGCAATATATTCCATAGTAGATATAAGCAAGAATCTTAATTTAGATGGTCGTGTTGGGCTGAATTTATATTGTTTTTGAAAGGTAATTATTTTGTATATGCAGTTTCCAGTTGAACTGTATATCCAGTGATTATGTTTTATGCGGTTAATTAAATTGTTGTAAATGAACAGGCGGTAAGCTTAACGCCGGTTCTAGAGTTTTGGTCCCGTAGAGTGGAGCTTCGGTAGACTTTTGTGCATGAAGAGCTCTTCATGCACAAAGCTCTCATGGCTCGACCTGGCCATACCTCATGGCTAATCATACTAGCAGACCATTACTTTCACAACTGCAATACTCTTACTTTAAGAGGTAGTGGAATAACCGACATTGCATTGTTTCAGTGGTTGGTGGCGGTGGCAACAAATTTACTGAATTACGAAGGAACTTGAAGAGAAACGCCAAAAAATCAGTCTTAACGCCTAAAATATTATCCAGTTTTGAAGCTAGAGGGTTCTATATTAAGATAGCGCAAGGTAAGGTTGTTTTATATGACAGCTATTTTTACATCTATGTATAGAGTCAACCTGATTTATGGGACCTAATAGTAAAGTAGATCCTGTATTACTACCGAGAGGATAGACTAGGGGATTTCGCAAGGCCTGCAGGGAGCTTGGTAAATGAGAAAGCGAACCCTGCACTTCCTATCCATAGGCAGGTGAGACGCTGCATGGAAATTTCCAATGGGATCCCATAATACAAGGCATTATTCTACACTACACTATTTCAATCAATATTTCCTTATAAGCCTATTTATTCAACGGACGAAGGAACGGGAATCAAAAACAAGAATACGATTTCAGCAAATTATTGAGCCACAGTTAACCTGTTAAGTGTACTTATATAAAATCGCTTAATAGCGCCACCTGTCGCATGGACTATGTACTAAAAGCACACGTGACTCGAATGCACAAGTCCAAAACTTTGCATTTAACAGGCTATTGAGGTTCTAACCTATTTCAAAATAACCTCATAAGTAGGCCGTATCTATTTCTTCTAATACAGAGCAATATGCATTATCCCTTACCAAGTTTTCGGTCGACTTTGGCTGCCACTCTTTGTGTATGTCTCTTTCATCTCTTCTACTTTTGGGTAAGCCCATGACCTCTGTCTGCATCTACCGTGTCCGTACAGAAATAAAAAACTGTTATAATATCAGTCACTGTTATGTCATTAAATTTTACCATAGGTTCTAGCATTAAATCCGTCGTCCAGTTTTATAAAAATCCAAGAGTCAATATTATCCATTAATGACATAACTCAGTATCTAAAGAAAAAAAATAGCTTCATTGCCATAAGATTTTTTTCAACGAAGATATTGATGCTGAAGTGCCTGAAAAGACCTACTCGAAATAAAAACCTTTTGGTTTTTAATAATCAAGGCAAAAAAAAAACACACATAAAAGAGCAACGATCACTGCTCGCAATGCATCCTCATTATTGGGAATAAGATTAGAACCCACGTTTCGGTCTCATTGAAACACCAGTTCTATATTCTCCAATATTTGCAGTATCCGTAACCAGTATATTAAAATGAAAAAAGCGGCTTTTGATTCCTATATCCCATGACACGAAACTAACTGACACCATCAACATAGATATATATTTTTAAAATAAATTGGTAGCAACATGACGCGTAGGTTTTAACAAGCTGCCATCGTTTTTTAAATCCCTAACTCACGTTACTCTAGTGTTATAACGCGAGGTTTTTTTTGGGTAGTCCCTGGCTTAAACTTTTAAATATTAATGATTACTCGATCGATCGGCGACGGTTGTGTGATGATCTTGTCAGATATGCAAAACGCAAAAAAAATTATTCCATAAGAAATTATTTTGAAAAATTATTAAAATTTATTTATAGCCAATTCTACAAAATAATGTCAACAAAATCCTCTCAGGCAATTTATAATCATAAAAATGTTAAGAAAATCGAGTGCTAGTCTATAATTATTATAACTTCACCTATTCAACCTATTCCATTTCAGATGGCCTTATAGAATTTGGAAGGGAGGGTGAATCTCTACCTCTGCTCAGCTATATGGATGTCAGTCCACTTGAGATCAAATACTTCAGTTTCGCTGCTTGGACTGGAGTCGAAGTCAAGTTTCTGTACGACTGCCCCACCCCGGGCGCCAATACCACATGTAAGTAACTTATAAAGATCTATAAATAAATGAAGTAATTCTTGAACTTGTATCTTAGTTATTCTCAAAGCTTCCAATACCTTTCCTTTTTTTCTTTACGCTGATTTTTTTCTGAACATTATGAATAAGAAGACAATAGGAGCGAAAAGAACGGTTAGCATCAAAAGTCGATTAACACATTTAGATTTTCAAACGAACTGTACACAATCGAATTCAATAAATTACTGTTGTGCTATTAGGTAAAAAACCAGGCTTGACACCTGGTATAGTTAAAACATACTAAGCGCTAATTCCTACGTGTCATAGAAAAATAATGACACTTAGTAAATCAGTTTGAATTAACCAACTTCTATCTATAAAATGTTTTTAACAAACAACAAATAAAATTAAAGCCACTTATAGAATTACCCATATCGTTAATTTACATTTACATCCATTTCAAAACAGCCATTTCAAATTTTCCAGCTGATTCTCAAGAAATCGAGCGACCTCTCTCGCCATCGGAACAGTTTAAGAGATCTCGTCTAGCCTACAGACTACCTTGGATACCTCCAAAACCTCAGATGGATGTGAAACTAGGAATCAAGATAACCAACGTGAAATATGATCCGTTCCAATCAAAACTTATTACTTCATTGTCTGTTGTTGTTGTAAGTATATTACGGATTATTTGATGGGCCTGATGGTCTAGTGGTTAGTGGTGCAAACTGTTGTACAGGAGGTCGTGGGTTCGATTTCCACCCACGGTAAATGTTAGTGGGATGAGTAGTTATTTTTTCTGTGTCTGGGTGTAATTTATCTGTAATATGCATGTATTTAAAAATAAGTATCAGTTGTCTAGTTACTCTTGTATACTTAATTCGGGCGTGTGTGAATGTTGAGGGATATTGTATTCTAATTAACCCAGATGAGGTTAGTAATGATAAACATGTTAGAATATTATAAAAAAATACTCGTCGGGGGTAACGTATATTCATGTTTTGAAATTTATTTATCAAGTTTCCATTCATTTGAAAGAATTTAAGCTAAATTGCCTAAAAATTATGCTGAGTTAAAAAAGGAAGATGACTTTCCCAGTTTCGCAGGTTTACAAAATAAAATCATTTAAGCTTAATTAAAAATCTTTCCATAGATCGAAAGAAATCAATTAAATACCTATGCTCAAACGATAATAATCCTTAAAATTAATGTCATAAATTCTAGAGTTGGGTTGACGAAACTATGGCGTGGTATCCAGGCAAATACAACATTTCAAATGTTCTCAAGTTCCATCAAGGACAAATATGGTGTCCCAGATTTTACGTTTTTAAGTAAGTATTAATGATTTCTGAGTTATTTTTTAGTCTTCATCTCTTAGACACGATGTCTAAGACTAAGTCAATGCATTTTTTCCACAAGTCACAAGTATTATATTTGTCATTTCAAAGCTTCATATCAACACTTTTAACAAAAATTTGATCACATGCGTAAATATCAGAATTAGTCGAACATAATTTCATATTTCACCATTTCAACGCAACTAATCAAAGTTATAGTAGGTAACAACCCCAATATCTGTAAACGTTTTCAAGTTAATTACTGTCATCCTACCTTAGATATTATATTTGAGCACACAGCATGCCCGAGACGGCAGGCAAAGCCATCACCGTCTCATGAATATGCTATGAATAAATAATTCTTTAACGTTCCAACGCTTCAGTGAACTAGTGAGACTTCGAATTGGTATATTGAGTAGTAGGATCTAATCGTATTGATCCCTGATGTATGGTTAGAATTCAAATGTTCAACAAGGATTGCTTGAAGCTTTAAAGCCCTAATTTCACTATACCATTACCTAAATTAAACTATGATAAGCTAGAACAAAAATCCTTCGAACTTCAACAAGCATTTGCTTGTGGGATCACTACAGAAAACCTATGTATTACCACGGAGTTCAAGTTATGCAGGTCCCTTTTTTTAATGGTTAGTTCAATAAAAACGTAGGTAATAGAATAAGAGGGGAATATTTTTACATTTGTGATATTAATCATCATCATTCCCCTGCCTTTATCCCAATTATTATTTGGGCAACATGTCTTCTTCTTCCACGCGTTCCTATCTGACGTCATCTCGCAAGTCACACTCTTTGCAGCCATATCATCTTTCACACAATCTAGGTATCCATTGTTTCTTTGGTCGTCCTCTTCCCCTATATCCATCCACATTTATATCAATTAATAATAATTTCAGTTCCGATAACATGGACGCATTCGAATCTAGGAACGCAGAGTTAATATCGATGACCCACGAAGGTGAAGCTACCTTTCATTTCCAGACCACAGTTTACACTTGGTGCACTGAATCGCCGCCGGGATTGAGCAAGTAAGTTTACTTTGATCAATAACATAAGGTTCTAGGAATTAATCGTTTAAGTTGTAAACCCAAACGATTGATTCCTAGAACTATAAATATTGGTAGAAAGTCAAATAAATATTGCTGTCAATTTACATAAAGAAGGTAACAGAAAGAAGGTTACGAAGAAGAAGACATAAAGAAGGTTTATACGCAGAGCTTGCGATTTGATATGATTGCGATCTGCGAATCTTGTGATTTGATTGCGATGTGATTGATTAACATTTTTACTAAAATAAAGAAGTAAATATATTGTTTGTAAATGTTTCTTAATGTGCAATATTTTTTATGTTTGATGTGTATAATGATAATTATGAGATTTATGCTTGTTAAAATTATGAATTGACGATAAACAGATGGCCACATGATGAGTACCAGTGTTCTATAGTTATTCAACCTTGGGAGGCACATGAAAAGATATCAATAGATATCATTGAACCGAATTCTACTAAGATGCACGTTGTAAGTAAAGACTATAATTCTTGATTATTTTAGAGATATTTAAATATCATCGGAGATGTTTGCTTATTTACTGATACTGGCCGTAACTATGTTGTATATGTTATCATATACGTCGAAACCACACCTTGAGACAACAGGCAGAACTCCCTTATTTCTAAGAATATACTTGATTTTTTGTATGCTATTTTTTTAACTTATGATGTCTCATTTTGGGACAAAGGCCTTTTTCATAGACTTCAAACTCTTTGTCTTTCTTCAAGCTCATCCAGATGACCTGTATATCAAATACATCATAATATCTTTAATTTTCTTTAAAGTTCGCAATTTAACTTTCTATTCTCCAGTTCGCAGGCGTTGACGACGTTACAGAAAATGAATGGGAAGTGTCAACAAAGCGACTTATAGTCAAACCACATGTATGGAATCAGATTTACACCGCCGATGACAACGAGACACATCAGAGTGACAGATACATCATCGACGTCTCTTTGAAGAGACACGCTACAGCATATAATATCGTATTTTATACTCCATTGATAGGTAATAAGGTTTAATTTCTAATGTACGCTGCAATAGGTGGCCTGGTGTACTCCAAGGAGCCATTTTAGGACCAATTCAAAATATTCCAATATTTTTAATATTTGTCTTTTTCTTATAGTTTTGGAGTTATTCATATTGATGTCATTCTGGAGTGAACCGTTACTCATGGACAGGATCTGGTTTCTCGCCGGTTGTTCTGTCGTTATATCAATGGGACTCTGCTACATCGACTATTTAATCCCGTCCCACACATTGCCTTCTATACGTAAGTAATCAAGGATGAGATTAATATGCAAAATTCTGTCTTGGGTATGATATTCTGATGATCTAATTTTACAATGATTTTTGTAAATGGTAAATTATCAAATTTCAAATGAAGGAAAACATGAAATCCAGGAAATTATCAAATTTTGAACGAAGGGTAACATAAAATCAAGGAAATGAACATATTTGAAATACGTAATTTAATCTGTTGTCAAATCGAATAAGCAAGTAATTTGATTGGTTGATCAAAAGGTTAACAAGGAAACCAACAATCAGAGTTCTTGTATTTGTTTATCGTTATCTAATTTTATGTTGATCAAGACTTTATAAGATGTACGGCATAAAGACAGCCGTCTGCACCTGTACAAAACTCATCATCATCATCATCATCTCCCTGCCCTTATCAAATTTTACTTAGGGCAGCGCAACACGTTTATTACGAAACTGTTATTGAAATATTTTCCCTTTTCCAGTGGTCCTTTACACGGATATATTGATCAGCGTACTACTGGCACTGCTGATTCAAGCATTACTGATGACCACTACTGCTGATAACATATCCAAGATGGCGTCTGTACAGAGAATAATGAGGTCGAATGTTATCAGAACAATCTTCTGTCTGCCTTACGTGGTACAGTATTTATTGTCTATTTAGCTTATCATTACTATATATACTATATGCACTGCACTATAATTATAACATTAATTAAAATGCTCTTTATCCATTAATCATTATTCCCCTTAAAATATTAATTGTTAAGGGGATTATAACTATAGTTGATGCTGTTTCATCATTTTCTATCAACATCATTGCCTGAAGTTGAACTTTAGAACTAATAAGACTAGTTAATAGCAAGTAAATGTCCTATTGTTGGGCAAAGTTTACCCATATAGAGATTGAACATTAATCTGATGAGTTCTAAAATGAAAAGAAAAGTTACCTTTCAATTGAAATAACCAAGCACACAAATGCTAGGAAAACGCTCACAATATCCAAAGCTGCCTTCGACTTACGTAAGCAACATTGATACGCAGTGGTTGACCAACGCCTGTCACTGTGAAATGGAATCACAAGAACTCGCTTTGCCTCAAAACTAGACAAACATTCAGTGCAAGACGAGAATTTTCAGCCGTTGTTGTTGTGTGTATTGGGTATCTAGGATAGCATGTAGGTATAAAATGCTAGAATACTGACTCCTTTGTGTTCAAAGGAAATTGTAAAGTGTAATCATTTGGATTTGTATCACTTCATAGCATAAAACAAAGTCTCTGTCTGTCAGTTCGCTTAAATCTTTAAAATTACACAGCGAATTTTGAAGCGGTTTTTTTTTTCATAGATAGTGATTTAAGAGGAAGGTTTTACATGTATAATACATCAGTATTTCACCCGTACGATGCTAGGGCAAGTCGCTAGTGTTACTCCTCAAAAAATCTTGTATAATTGTAACGATAATGAAAATGGGAAAAAAACTTATCCACTTACATTTTTCCGCATAAAACCTACCTATAATAAAAAAAAACCTCACAAAAGACTACTTTTAAAAAACTCATATTATTGGTTTTCTAGCCATCGTCTGATAGAAACGGAGGCTACTTCCCACAAGAAGACGAAGATCCCCAATCAACTCCAATATCAAGAGAGATTGAAGAGATGGAGAGTGAGACCGAGGGGAAGATGAGGGAGAAGATGGAGCTAGCGGAAGTTATTGATAGAGTCCTGTTTATTACTTACACTATTACATTCGCTGCGATGTTAGCTACTCATTTTTAAGAAGAGTCGATCGAATACAATGTGAAATGGATAATATTTGGGGATCGACCAACACCTGTTTAATATTTATATTGTTGCTGTTATAGATGATGTGTATACCTGTAATAGGCATACATAAAAGTAATGTAATGTGTCATGTATCTTTTATATCTTCTTGTATGTATTGCTGTTGGTGTACCTAATAAATAAATAAGCACCTCTTACAGCAGTTGTGAAAGCGAGACGCAACGCTCTATGCTGTGTAGTGCGGTCTCACTTCCAATGCAATATGTCGGACAATGTGCTCCATACTATAATGTCACTGCTAGTTTTGAAAGGTCATGAAAAAGGTTATACATAAATAAATAAGAATACTTATCGAGTCCTGATTCAGAGCTTTATATTTTCTCAAACAATGGATTACCAAAACGTTACAAAAATAAAAATAGGGAGCTTATAGTCTTGAACTTAATATTATTTTTGTGTTTGGTTTAGTATCTTTTTTTGGAACAACGTTACCCAAGGTTTAAAATTGTTTTATGGCAAAAATAGCTTTAGAATGTAACAACGACTACAAACCTACATGTCTTAATGCTAAAATGTCAGTTTGGCTAAGATTTAGAATGATCGTAAAACTAGTAAATTACATAATACACGTAAAAATCAGCTTCTATTTTTCTGGCCCTCAAGCCATTTGTCAGCAGAAGTAAGGTATATTATTGAAAATTAACGTGTCATATATTGTTTGTATATTACAGGAGCATAGTCATAATACTATAGTAATCAAACACAAGTCCAAAAACACCGACAAACCTTACAATAACTTAAAAATATAAGGTACGCAAAAGCCAAAAATATTCTAACAAACGAACAGCTATGTATAATCCCATAACAATAAAAACGTAACAAATTAGCTTTTATTGTCGCAGTAATAAGGGTGATTTCATTTGTGACCTGCCTACGCATATTCTCCAAAGACATTTCGGCAAATGGTCTGTGACAAAAATCTTATATGTAGGTAGGCAAACCGATGGTAGGGCATTACATTCACTGAATGAGCTTCATAATTTCGCTGAAATATATTCAAGACTACCTTTGGAACATGGATAAAGATATTACAAGTTATTTGTGTGTTCCTAGACTTTTTGGGGGTATTTTATTTTGTTTTCTGTTCTTAGATTGGATTAGATTTTTATAGAATATAGAGCATTTATTTTTATTTATTTTAAACCATAACCCGTCAATACAAGGTTCATTTTTCCCTATCACCATTAAATCTCGCTTTTTGATATTCCGAAATTCTAAGAACTCAGGTTAGTAACCTTTTTGCGAAAACTTATGAAAAAGACGAGACTTTGCATGTCTAATATTAATATGGTTTCGTACATCTTTTCATATTTCTCATACTTTTTCACGAGCACCTTTCTGCGAGGTTGACAGTTTTATAACAGAGCGCATTTACAAGCGGTGAGAATTTCATGGCATCTTTATTACTGGTTATGAGCTGAATATTTGGTAGGAGAATATTACTTACAGTGTCATTTGCTTGTACTTTTATTTGTGTGAAGAATGAAAGCTTCAATTACTATAATATTACAATTTCTTTTCACCATTGTCTAACTTTATGTATGAAAAATTTTCCATTAACAAATGAGATGTTTCTTCTTCTTCTTTTGTGTTATCTCTGTCGATAAGGTAGGTTTGGAAAATTCTAAAGCGGGGTTAAAAACAAAAACAATACTATATGAAATGCATTTTAATGATCTATGATAGTAATAAAATAACAATTATGATTTCTAGTTTAATGATGATATGATAAATCTGATCTTAAATTATAAAATAGTATAAAAACAGCTTTAAGTTATTTAATCTACATTCACAGGATAAATTAACATGGCCAGCATGCAAAACTATACCTTATTCAGTCCTAACTTAGAGTACAAATTCCTACGCTTTACATTTAACTTCGCTCGGATAGTTGCAAGCTAAGATTGTCTGATCCCAATGTAAACCGTTTGAACATTTGACTTCCAACGGCTCGTAACTGCCGTCAGCCTTTACTACACACATGTAAAAGGAGGTGCAGTCTCCTGGCTTAGGTACATATAAACCTCCTTTGCATATCGTAGCTGGGGTTACTGAAGCAGCTGGTGTAGGAATTGGAAGAGATGATGAACTTGAAGTCGCAGAAGACGAAGAAGAATCAGAATTAGAAGTAGTCGCATCAGGAGATGACGTACTCGACGGACGGTTAGTAGTAAAAGAACTGTCCAATGCAAGATTAATGGCATTTAACAAAGGATTGTTCCCGTATCCACATAAGCCGTGGAAGTCATCGGTCTCGATACTCCAGATCATGATTTTGTCGATCCCTAATGACTTTGCATAGTCGACCTTTAAAGCGATGGAGTTAGCATCGTCGTAGGTGACCCAGTTGTAATCTTTGAAGGCGTATGGAACTTTGGCGAGTTGGTCGTAGCGTTGTGTCCAGGATTCAGTTTGGAGGAGGTTGCAGAACTGAAATAAAACGAGCAATCAATAAAAAACAAGTTCATGCAAACACTTACATTTCTATTGTGAGAAATTTATTAGAGTCAAATATGGCACATGTCTAAACTTAACGAACAAAGCCATTTATGCTACTATTGAAATATGTGATTTTCTCTAATGTGTAACAAAAATCATCGACTTCCAATTAGAGTGTTTAAAAATAGGTAAGTAGGTATACTTTTTGGGCTCACGTTTTGTAAAGCACACAATAGACATGTACCTGCATATCTGTCATATCTTCATTACATTATCCAAGAAGGTATGACAACAATCCTTAACGATCAGAAACTCTCATAATTGCACGTCAAAGGTAAAATTTCTCGCGTCCTTGTGAAACGAAATACCGAAATTTAATTTATGCCATCTGCAGCTGAGTCGTATGGCAAAGTTTTCGAACTCCAGTGTCAGTTGTTCTTATAAAGGATAAGTTAAATATAAGTCGGATGTGTATCCTCAACTTTCGTCTTTGTTCATTAATGTTAGGACCGCATTACTGTGGGGGTGTGCAAATGTAACTTGACTGTTTTTGTGTTTACTTAGATAAAGATACGGTGTGTTTAGTGCCTTAAAAGGTTTAAAAGTGCTATTGTAGTCATCAATTTATTTACTGTTGAGGTAAATAATCTACTGTTTAAAAAATAAACTGATTTGTAGATCGCGACCACAGTCAGGCTGATAATAACGTGTTACTGTCTAAAATAATGAAAAAAGACAAAAAAATTGAATTCAATAGTAAATTATAAAACTTTCTATTCAGAATTCTAGCATCGTTTTCTATTGAATATTTATCATTCAAATCTAGGAATTATTATTTTTCTATTATAAAACTAAGCGTTTCAATTATGGAAATAAACAATCGACCACGTTATTTGCTCGACCCAATTAATAGAAAAAGACAATATTTTATTACTATTACTCGTTTATTTATTTAACTCGGTTACTTTAAACCCAATCCGTTATGTTTTTCTTACATTCTGTTTTCCGAATATCGAAAAATTCTATGAATCTTTGATGTATAGAATTATTGTGGTAATATTGAATTACGTAGACTTTGCACTTGCATACCTCAACTAATTTGCCTACATCACAATCACATACTTATAGATCTAATCAATAGCCACGTATTACATATAAATAGGTATTATTTTAGCAACAAGAGATTTCAACGTTAAAGAACCAAAGCTCAATAAACAACTTTGACAGGCCTGTTGGCCTAGTGATTAGTGGCCCTGACTGCTAAACCAAAGATCGTGGGTTCGATTCCCACCCAGAAATGAATATATTTAGAAGTATATAACTATGTTTATCAGTTGTCTAGTACTCATAATACAAGCTCTGCTTAGTTTCAGACTAGATGGCGTTGTGTGTAAGTTGTGGAAAATATTACTATTATAAATAATCAAGGCCTTTGCCCAGCAGTGGGACACTATAGGCTAGGAAAAAAAAATCAAAAGCCCAAGTACAGCAGTAATCTTACCTCATTGTATCCAAGAAAGCCATTGGTGGCAGTATACGGTCCAGCTATTCCAGCGCCATTCGCTGCGGCTCTTACTCCATTCACATTAGCATTGGATAAGGTGAATGTTCTACCGTAGAATGGTACACCTACTGCTATCTTCTCTGGAGGACAACCTGCAAAATGATTTTCGTAATCTTCAACTCTTCTTTTTTTACCAAAGCCATTACGCTTGGGACGTTATTTCTTCTACATCGCGACAGTCTACAAAAGCTTCCCGTCTTGCTCTATCATAAGAGATTTTGGAGTCCCTTTATCT
Source organism: Chrysodeixis includens (assembly GCA_941860345.1). NCBI lineage: Eukaryota > Metazoa > Arthropoda > Insecta > Lepidoptera > Noctuidae > Chrysodeixis > Chrysodeixis includens. Next base: position 7,748,678 of record OW796114.1, on the reverse strand, counting down.
TCGACTAATGGAGAAAGATTAAAGGGATTCACCAAAAAAAAAAATATTTATCTTTCAGTCACTAAGTTCTCAAATTATCAAAAACCTTCAACTTTCCCATCTTTCTAAGAACTCTTATCTACTAGAATATAATTAAACACTTTAGTAGGTAATTTACCTGCACCAATCCAATACGCCAATGCTTGTTCTATCGTGTACAGGTCTGCGGCCACAGCACCCTCATCGCCTTCACCTTTGAATAGCGGAGAGTTATGACCAGTGACAGCATCCCAAGATCCGTGCATGTCGTACGTCATTATGTTTACTATGTCTAAGTACCTGTAATGTAAGATTTGGTTAGAAAAATATAAAAACATCTACTATTTGTTTCTTAATTTCGGGGTATCCCGATAGAATTCGCGATTCAAAACAGAACACCGAACTACTAGGATAAATACATGTATGTATTGTACCTTCCGATCTATCTACTAACAATTTGGTCAGAAATACCAAGTATAAGTCAGATATACCAAATAATAAATCCTGTTTTGCACAGATAAGACTTGTAACAGATACTGTAGCAACAATAACTTATATGATATTTTACTAGAGAATAACCGTAGTAGTAGAAGTTACAGACACTACCAATACTTAACAAAAGAAAAAATAAATAAGCCAACTTACTGTGAAATAGCTGTAACATTATAAGACTGTGAAGCTGCTTCCCTAACTGAAGACACAGCAGCAGTAAGCAACAGTTTCTTCTTATCAAACGCTTCTCTGAACTCTTTTAACAAAGTAGTAAAGTTGTCAATATCAGCTGATCCGTACACCGTATCTCTACGACTAGGATACTCCCAGTCAATGTCTAAGCCATCAAAACCATATTTTGTGATCATACTGAGAGAGCTGTCGATGAAGTTCTTTCGGCTGGAGGCGCTAGCAGCCATCTAGAAAGGAAAAAACAATTGAGAGAGGCCGGTTTATTGGCTTTAGCTGTTGAATATTGTAAAGTCAATTCATCATCATCTTCCTGCCCTTATCCCATTTTACTTGGGGTCGGCGCAACACGTCTTCTAGACATGTTGCTTAAAGTTTTGGCTATGTTTTATAGTCGGCCGCCTGCCTGACACTAACCCTCTTTGGGAATGCAATTGTTGGTTGTTTACCCGCCACCATTCGGGTGACCCAAGGTGCTTGGTACAGTGCACTAGGTCTTTAATATTGTAAACTCAATTATTGGATACAATAAAACCTAATACAAGTTTCGAATAAAGAAAAAACAATTGAAAGCTGCGGCTATATTAGTTGACAACTTATGTTATAACTAAGTACTGGATACAAAGTACGTTAGTCCTATCAGCTAACGTTCATTATCACATAGATCTTTACTTTATAGTTGGTTACTAACTTATAGTTGCCTATCGTCTTGAACGATATTTGTCTACTTGATATCGCTTGTGTTGTCAATTAGAGATAGGCAATACGCCTATTAGATACGTTATTTAGATTACGATAGATTTAAAACTAATTTAGTTGATGAAAAAACCTGCAATAGTTATTTATTCAAAAGTTACAAATTGATCAGATGGGAAATCTATTCAAATGAAGAGAAAGTTCTTATCGTATCACTCAAGATAAGATAGTACCTACTGCGTAATTTAAGTCCATTTTATGTAGAATTATAAAACTTACTTTGGAATACTTTGCTGATCCCTCGTTCCATCCCCCAACGGCAAGAAGTGTTTTAAGATTCTCATTTTTCTTTTTCAACGCATTGAATTTTCTGAAATTATCTGAAAATTTGAAGAAATAAATTGCCTTTTAGTTTTTTTAGTACATGGACTAGTCAAGTTACCTAAGATAGATTTACGCCATTAAATATCCCGGAGTAGACAGACTGATTTGTCACCCTTTTTATCAGAAGTCTACACCCAAGTTTTGACCTTTTAAGACCTATGTATGTAAGAAATAGTTGAAGAAACTACAGTCACTTATTTGAACGTGAAAAAAATAAATATCCAGAACAGAATTTGAATTGAACAATTTGGGTTTTTTTGCATTTTGGTTGTATCTTATACCAAAAGTTAGAAGGAAATAGTTTTCTTATAGCGTATATTTTAGCCGCTGATTTAATAAAAAATAGCAAAATTTTTCTAGCTTTTTAACGGCAGGTAATAACATTAATTCCTTACCTCGTCCATCAGACAAATCCAAGTAGGGATCCAATGAAATGATATTGCCGGAGTTGTCAATCCCAGCAAATGCGTATATTAAATGGGTGCAAAGATTCGGATCGATGTGTTCGACATCGAATTGGCCGTCGCTGTGTCTGTAAGTCGCCCAAGTTCCATAGTAGCAAATCACCGCCTCTGTGATGAGAAAATAATAATTTAGGCTTTCGTTATTTACATTTTTTTAAACTTTCGCGACTTGTACACATATTTTAGACGACAAACGAGTCTTATTCGCGATATAATTCAATATTTCTTTTCTTGTCACTGTCTTAAATTTTCTTTAACGACTCTCTCATTAAGAAATGTAATTCTTGTGCCGCAGAGGGTTTTACTGACATTCAACTTATATGAGCAACTACATCCACACTCAGCACAAGAAGTTATGGTTCGGACAAATTCGTGACCTACTCGAGGATCGAACCCGTGACACGTCGCTTTGACAAAAATTGGCTTGGTGACCTATACCATAAGGCTATCCGCGCAGTAATATTGTCATTACCTAAATATGTATGAATTAGCACATGTGATACATTTCGCATAACATATTAGTTTTACAATTTCAGCTCTGAGGCGTTACTTCACTATTGTTTTCAATTTTCGTCAACCGTTTATTTGGCTTGCCACAACTCACTCACAGTCTCATAGTAAACCGCTGTTCGGTTTCAAAAAGCTGCGCTTTTATACAGATTAATGATTGCATACTTAAAAGTATAAGTAAATGTGTATTTTTGGTTCTCTCTCTTTCTCTATTTAAACAATATTATTTACGTAAAGTTGGTAATAAGTGCAATTCAACATGATTTTCGTTGGAATTTCAAATAAACTTGATTGGTTCAGAGAATACGGTAAAGGGATGCTATCAATTAAATCAACATTGGCGTATAACGTGTTTCGGCGAATCCTGGTATTTATTAATCACCGCTTCTGATTATGGAAATGAACAACTTTCTTGAAAAAAATCCGATATTTAAAAAGAAAATAAAGTTCTGCTTATTTTAAGTAGAACTCTATTTAGAGGACTACATAATATACAAAAGAAACTTTGTATAAGAGAACTTATGTTTTTTTCGAGACAGGCTATTACTTTCATGGTGATTGCACATTTCCAAACATCATCGTCAGCTAAGAGTAAGAGTGTTACTTGCGAGATGACGTGAGGTAGGAACGAGTGGAAGAAGAAGACATGCTGCGCCGACTCCAAATAATAATTAGGATAAGGGCAGGGTAATGATGAAGAAAAGGAATCCATACTTCTATATAAAAACAATACCGAACACAGCGCTTTAAACACGTAAGACCAAGAAAAAAAAATAGTACAAAAATGACACTCACTCTCACTGCCCACAAATTGAACTACTAAACTAAAGAGCGTCCACAATAAAACACTAGCACCCAACATTATGCCTAATCACTGCAACAATGTTTCCTTCATAAAAAAAACACTTCCTATATAGGCTTTGTTATCTCAAGTATCTGCGTAATCAGATAAGATGGCGATGTCCCATTATCTATTATAATGTACTATATTAGTTGTTGTGATTACTATCTCCTGATTCATTTTGTTTTTGATTTAATTTTATTATCGTTTTATACGAAATGAGTGAGGCAAAACTGATTCAAACGCATGAGAAATACGATGAGGTGATATTGGTTCTACTAAACAATACTTCGTCATCTCTTTTGAATAAATCACCAGGAATGTATTACATTTTCAAATTTCATGAAAAGCAAACTCAAATTAACACTGAAAGAACTTTCAGCTTTCATGAAAAGGGGCAAAATTATAAAAGCCTTGTGTTGTTCATAGCTCTTTCGTTATCACCCACAATTTGAATACGTTCGCAACACAAAAGTAAACAAACAGCATGTTTTCTTAAGCCTTATAAAAAATAGAAACAAACGCCAAGTTAAAGTGCAATAAACAACAAAAGGCACGCCTCGTATTTTCGTTCTCGCTTGCAACGGGAAAAAGAAAAAAAAACACGTCCAAGAGAACTACATTTTTAAATTCTCATTAGTTTGGTAACTTGAAGGCCATTATACTTTCATTCTCCACTCGAAAACTTGATTGTTTACAAGCATTTTCGCGTGAAATTGATCACTAAAATCCAAACCGACCGAATCCTTGCGAATTGTGAGAGAAAATTGAATTTTTAAAACCATACACGGCTTTTATGTGAGGTCTAGTTTTATTTGGAAAAACATTGCGGTAATAATTTAGCGAGGCCGACGGCCAGCCGTTCAAATAAAAGTCGAAAAAATGTCTGTACACCCCACATGCGCTTTTTCGGCCTATGTGCAGCACTCGCATGTATTCGAGGCTGGAGCCGCTGTGGTAACGGCTAAATGGATTTCGTGTGGATTTCAAAGTTCTTTGTCCCGATATTGACTTTCAAGTGTTTGCCTCCTTTTTTAACATTTCCCTCGTCGTATCGTAATTTTTATGCGGCTTTCCCAAAGTTTTGTACATGTTTAGTTTCCATTTTGCCTCTCTATCTCCTATTTTCTTCTTTTTCTTTCTATGTTTTTACATCGTATTCTATCCGTGTAATCCAAATAATAGGTTTTATCGATTCTTTTTAAAGCTCAGATCCTATAACATTCTTTTAAATCCTCGATTCCAATAATAACATAATTTCTAGGGATTCATACAAAGAAATCGTTAACAAAGATTAAACGCAAGCTGAAAACCCTGTTAACTTCACGAAATAAATATTCTCAAATAACGTTAATTAAATTCAATGGGAACTACTTACAACGTTTGACCCAAATGTTCAATACTTTTTGGATCCCTTGGTAGTTCCCAGGTACTCAAATGCAGCCAACATAACAGACAGAACTGGGCTGTTCGTACCATCAATGTACAAGTGGACTGTGTATTGATCCTACCCACCTTTTTCTATAAAAAAACTCTGTCCATTTCAGTGAATAGTGATAGTTTGTTTATTGGGTTTTCTTAAAAAAAGTAACGCTTTTGCTCTTGCGCTTACACGTATATATGCTTTTGAAATGACTATGAGAAATACAGAAATAGAATTTTTGTTTGGATTTGTTTAAAGGTTTGGATAGAATTCAATCAAAATGATTCTTGGGAACAATCATATGTAGAATATCAATTCCAAAAAAATAGATGTCACGGAAAAAAGATAGATTGTAAAGTATGTAGTTAAAGGTTCGTGGCAAAAAGAACCTAACTAGTTTTATACATACGATTTCTAATAATTGAATTACGTTAAATGCGTCACAGTATAGGAATAGATTTGATAAGACTGATGATAATTTAATAAAATATGACAATGTAAACAATAAGAGGTAATCGATTGCTCAACACGAGTACAAGGAACAAAACAAAAACACTTTCTTTGAGGCTAACTAGAAACCGATCATTCTTGCAACTTTTCAGTTAGACCTGAGGTTCTAGACGATATTTTATCGCATTAGAATAGAAAAAAAAATATGTAATGAGAGAAATGACTCTTCTTTCTAAAAAGTGATGTGTATTTGACTTTTCAGTTTAATATGTTAGAGATCTTTAATAGCATCAGCGCTAGGAGAAATGTAATTTGTCTTCAAAACATAAAAACACTTTATTAACTATTGAGGCAAAACGTAGAAGTAATTTTTTGTTCAATTCTAATATGCTACTATTGCAAAGGACAGTAGATAGGCATTTGTTAGTATCAATCTTCGGAGTTAAAACCATGAATGTAGCTACACACATGCAAATAAATACTCGTATATCTAGATACCGCACAGAAATATAGCTTTAATCGAAGCCTCGTGCACTAGACTAGATATTTTTTTACAACGGGCGCTACACCCCTCAATCCAACGAATTGTCAAAAAGTTTTTGAACTTTGACATAGTTTTGTTTCAGGACCGTGTTGAGTGAAAATAACGAACAGTGAAACAGAATAGAAGTGGGAAAGTTCAAAAGTCTCTGTTACTAGCTATTATTTGATAGATTAAAACTAGACAAATCTTATACAACGTTGATAAAAGCGAGAGGCATTAAATGAAACCACATATTCTGTATATCATTATAAGGCTACACAACAAAAATCAAATCAATGTAAGCAATATTTTTATAATAACTTTCGTGAGGATGATTCATACTTAAAACGTTATACCGGTTTACTCACGCGTATTTATCGGGATAGCCCGACTAGTTTCGGACCCAACCGGAGCCAACTAGATAACTATGCCTATAAAACTTAGTCACCTAATCAGGAAGATACAGCATGTTCAAACTAAAAAAAAACTAAAAAAATATCCTGTGACTAAACTATTGCTTTCATTGATTTGATTTTTGTTGTGTAGCCTTATAATGATATACAGAATATGTGGTTTCATTTAATGCCTCTCGCTTTTATCAACGTTGTATACACCAATTTTTTCTAGCCTATATAAGATTCAACTGCTGGGCAAATGCCTCCCTTTTCTCCTTCCAAACCTCCCAGACTTTTTCGATTTTATTGTCTTCCTATAGGGTTACATGGACCTTTTGGTTCGTGGCCGAAATCGGAACTAATACCGTCATATATAAAAAACCATTACTTTTGACAGACAGCTGAGTCGATTCTTGTTGCGAATGTGCACACCAGGGCATCTTAATATCATCTACGTGCCAATATCCTTGTAGTTCTACAAATCTAACAAAAAATCAACAGCTATAATTGATACGAATTATTGAATTAAGTGGTTATTACATAACAATGAATGTGACGCTTGTTATTACACTGTTTACATTAAAATTTAGCCTAGAAAGTTCATTACTTAATTAAAGAGATAACATCAGTTTATTTAAGGAAGAATGTTACACTTATCTTTGAAATCTTAATTATATCATAGCAACTAAATGTCGACTGTTCGATAGCACGATTATCAATTGATTAATTATGATAAAAGGGAGAATAAAGTTCATATGATTGTAAGTCTACTAACCACGGCCACACAGGTAGGTTTTTTTCCAATATCTTTGGAATTTGACCACGGGAAAGCGAAGAATCGGAAAAGAGAGTTTTAATACTTTAAATAGTATTATTAAAGGCTTTAATTACAATTTCTTCGTCAGCTATTAGAGGTATTAAGAAGGCACAATTCTACAAATGTGCGAAATTGCTGCTGTTTAAAGGATGAATCTTACTTTATCACAAAACGTTATTTTTTTAAGTGTACACCAATAATAAATAATCGTACAATTGATTATTGCTATCGTGCGTCTTTTGCAAAATACATAATACCAATCAATACCGTTCAGCCTTACCTCCAAAAATGACTATTTTCAAAAACATTACCTTACATTCATTTCATACGCACATATTGTCCATAATATTTTTACTACAGCACAATTGCAATCACCGTTTATTGTGCGGTAGTTACAGGCCGTAATCACAGGGAAGCTGTGATCTGTGGGAAATCGTTAGATGTTTCATGCTCACTACACCTCAATTGATGCTAACAAACTGTTCTGTACTAGCATTTGTCGATAACAACTCGTGGGCCAGTTGACGTGTGTGATATGGGAAACCAAATCCCTCATTTCATGTTTTCCGGGGTAAAACGCTTATGACTTTAACCCATGCCGAGTGCACGGCGTGGGGATATGTCGAACTCCCACCAACCAAAAACACCCCGGACCCCTTCTACTACCTAAACCAGAGTCACGGGATCGCTCGCGCATGCTCTGCGTGACTCTGACTGGCTTCTGTCCGATAGGACTTCTTCTTGAGGGGTAGGTGTAAAGAGCCCACGCCTCACTCCTCGTAAAGACGGACGTGCAGGACGACGTGGCCGTCTCTTTTGGGCCTGTTAGCTGATCAGACGTCAGGGTGCCTGCAATCCGCAAGCCCGACCTTACGGCGGTCGCAAGTCATTTCTTGATAGCAAGCTAAAACCTGATGCATAGACTTAGGTAAAGCTTTCGGCTGTGTTAATTAGCTCACTTTTTATAAAGTGTGTTATATTAGCAGCGGCCTGATCCCGAGGAGACGGGAATCCTCATGGACACTCACCTCCTCGAGGGAGGAAGTGGGTAGGGTCACACTCTTAATCACTACTCCTAAACTGCCATGCCTTTCCGAATTGTGTTACGACATCATTTGCTACGTAAAGGTGATATTGATTTCGTGAACTTCAACACGTTAAATATAATTGCTTCTTTTCCCGAAATATGTCATCTACTTATTGTTAAATTACGGAGATTCAGGGACTTTTTAATTTATTCTGTACCTTTCGAAAACTAAATTATCGTTTTTTGTATTTGTTTTGCATTATCGATTGTAAAAATATCTTTTGTATAAAAGGGTTGTTTTTATATTTAATAGTATATGTAGGTTAACAAAATATTGGTAAGTATTCGTGAACCCGTGGTACTTTTAGTGGCTATTGAGCATCGAATTTGTTTCGCCGTGAATGTACTAACGAGCAGTTCTGAAATTTATTTGACGCGTAAATTTTTATTTCGTTTTAGTTTTTGATACTCTCTTTTGTTTCACGATAACTCAAGCTGTCATGTCAGCCATTATTTTTTACCGAAACATGCTGGTGTTTTTTTGTTTGTATATTTTTTTGTTAAGTTGTATTTTGTTGTTTTGTATAGATTTACACTTTTTCCATAAATATTGTTAATCCATTGTTTTCACTGACAATTATCGTCATTAAAAAACGTAGTTGTTTTACATGAAATAATTGAAATATGGATCTTTCACAAGATCTTAGCTTAAAAGTTAAATGTAGATAAAAATGTACCAATAATTTTAGACCTTAGATTAGAACAGTCTGTTTACCAAAATTCCTAGTCACGGGATTTCTGTTCCACTCTTTTTAAATATATACCAATACACATTACTTTCCTAAAGTATTATTAATTGGCATGGCCGTGCATACTCGTGCGACCCTAAACCTTTTATAGGATTTAACAAACAAATTACAAATTCAGTTAGGAAGTGGCGACACATTGTTTCTTAACAACCGAAACGAGATTTACTAAGGCTGTGCATTCAATGTACGATTGTAATCGCGGATGCTTTAAATACTGCTTACATAAATAAAATAAAAAATCTGGAAAGTAACAGACCGGCTCTGTATTCTACACGATGCATTCTTAGTAATTTAATGCACTAGTGGACTATAAACTTGTCGTTTAATAACCAGATCTTAAAGGTTTTTATTTCGAGTAGACCTTATCAGGCACTTTCAAAACGTTACTGACTCTAGTTGCGCGGTTCCAAAATGTCATTCTTATGGAGAAGAACGGGCCGGAAAGTCCATAAGTTATTCTTTTAAAAGGAGTCTGATATCGTCAACCCGCAAGTGAGCAAGCATACACCGTCGTAATCAACGTGTGAACCTTCTATATGTGACGGGGACTTTCCCCGCAGACGTCATCATATTACATGTTACACGTAATGCAATAAATATCTTTTAGTCGATCACATTATTTTGTTTTAATGTATATTTATTTATTTATGGATATTAAAGAATGACAAAGACAATATCTTTCTTCCACAAATGCGATAATGTTACTTTAAACGGCGGTTTTCTTCTCCTTCTCATATAGGTAGTTGATGTACCGACCTAAAGTCAGAGATTCGAAGCCGGCGCCCGTAGACCTCTGACGTGACTAACTATCGTCTGATTATTGCATATATTCCTAGTAATAAGAGGAAAATTGTGAAATTACTAAAATACAAATCAATGAGTACTATTTAGGAGAATTGATTGCTCAAATTACGTGTGTTTACATTTCTAATAACTAAGATAAGTAATACTTGTAATTGAAAACGTGCGTAATCACGTGTTGACATTTGTTTATTGAAGTAGTTAGAGAAAGTGTTGGAATTTCCTTGTGTTTTAACACGTTTTCTAAACTACACTTTAGGACGAGTGTGCGACGAAAATTCTTTGGCGTGGGTTATCGCTTGCTAAAGATTCTAAGACACTACTGACAAACGGTGAAGGATAAACGTCGTGAGGAAACCTGGCTTCCAATTATTGAAATCTGAAATTGCCAATCCGCAGTGAGCTAGCGTGGTGATCAATGCTCAAACCTTCGTTGTATGGGGAGAGGTCTATGCCCAGCAGTGGGGCGTATATAGGCTAGTTTATTATTATATTATTATAACACTTTTATGACTACAGCTTTTTCAGTACCCAGAACTTATAGGGAATCCCCGATACCTATTACATGTATAGTGCTCCTAACCATTGTCAATTTCATGGCATGTCCTATTCGTCAGTCTTTTGAACGCAAGGACTCTAACAAGCATATACACAGACAAAGTTTCTCAATTCGATCGTATATAACAATATACGATCGAATTGAGAAACTTTATATTTTTTTAAGTCGGTTAAAAAAGTAAGAATATCAACTAGTAACACAAACAAACTTACAAATAGCTTACCTAATTTCTCTATTATTTCAGCAAACATTTAACAATAATAAAACCTTAATCTAACTGATAACAGCAAGCCTTATTGTATTTACAAAACAAGAGTGATGTTTGTCTCGCGACGTGGGCATTCAAAACACCGTTAACATTCGTCGTAAAGATTTATAGCAATGTTATGACTCATTTTGTAAATTTGTCTGCGTGATACATGTGGAAAGCAGAAGAATATGTGGAAGGCTGATTAAACTTAATTTGCCAGGAGTCACAATATCAATAATTGACATTATTGTCCTAATTCTGGCGAAAATCTTTAACGACTGTTTTGACTGTGGCACTTTTCCTGATTTAATGAAGCTCAGTAAAGTCATACCTATTTTCAAATCTGGTTGAAAGATATATTAATGTTCTAGTCTAACATTTTTGGATTTTTGGTTTACCTGGCATTAGAATAATTCAGGTCGCTTTAATGTCAACTAAAAGACATACACAATAAAACTTTTTTTTTACGCACATTACCATTTAAACCTTCTGCGTTTATATTGATTACTAGTCTTGAAGAGTTAACAAAGCCGGTAGGTTACGAAATAAGGGCATTATACATTAATTCCTTTGCTTCTGTTTACGAATAAACTTGACTATCATTATTGTGTGATTCAATATTTTTAGTGTAAATATTTGCGTTTATCTCATGACTTAAGAAAAGCATTTCCTAATAAAGTATTTGTCTTCTTCTGCAAAGGGTTTGCGCAGCTGCTTTAGACTCTACATTCAATACGTCATTAGGTCCTACCCGAGGTCTTACCTAAGGTTTTTGAAGTAATAGTATGTTGCTACAATGATCTATTGGCACTTGGCCCAAATCCGAACTATCGCCGTCATGTATGATAAAACATCACTTTTGACAGACAACTTGGGTGGTTTTTGTTGCGAATCTACTCACCAGCGCCCTCATGGTAATCAGTACATATTATAAAACAAAGTCCTCCGGCGTGTCTATCTGTCTGTTCGCGATAAACTCAAAAACTACAGCACCAATTTTCATGCTGTTTTTACAAATGTATTTTTATAGAGTGGTTCTCGAGGAAGGTTTTAGTATATAATTCTTTAAGTTTTTGTATTTGACTAAAATATAAGACAGTTCTTCGGTATAAAGGAATTAGGTAATGTCAATGTAATAACAGACATTTGCGCGGGCGAAGTCGCGGGCAACAGCTAGTGTCTAATAAAAAGATCCTTGTAGTTCTATCCAGGTACAGGTTTAGTAGTACTTTATCTTTTCTTATTAGTGTTAACATCTTTTCCTTTTACTATCTATCAGAGTATTTACCCAGACTAGAATAAATATGTAATGTAGTTTTATATCTCTACCTAAACAAATAGGCATTTAATGACGGATGTTTTATTAACATATTGACCCTTATTTATAAAGCCTTATTGACAAACCTCGAATAATAGCAAATATAAACTATTATCTTGAAGACACAAAATTACTATTACGTCTTTTATTTTTCCTTAACTTGCCGTTGTCACATAAGATTAAAAATTTAAACTAAGATAGGAATGATATCGTAGTTGTATGATCATTGGATGTTAAGTCAAAGATTGTAGATTGAAACATCGGCGCGCCCCAAAGTCCTTTCGAATTTATTTCCGTATCATAAAGGAATTACTACTCGCTAAAAACAGTAAGGGAAAACATTGTGAGGAAACCAGCATACCTAAGATTTTTTCAAGCATGTCTTCGATAAGGTTTAACCTCATCAGAGGATTAGATTACCTAGATTAGACTCATATACCCGACTGCAAAAAAAAGAATGTTAATATTTTGCACCTATAACCAACTTTCACGTGGGCAAAACCGCGGGCAAAAGTTACATAGCCATAATATGAAAGAAGAACAAAAGAAAAAAACAAAACCATACCACCTCTCTTTATAATTAAACAAAGAAATAAATCCAAATATGAAATAAAGTATCCGATACAAAAGAACGCATCATTACCTCTTTTCTCATTAAAACTGTTCAATAAGCAATACCAATAAATAATGTAAAAACCAGTAAACTCGAAAGATGAAATGTAGATACATTTAAAACACAATATTCGATCGTTAAAGCGATGATAAACGGGAACGAAACAAATTTGACTTTACAACAATACTGCAAAAGGAATTTGCATGGCAACGCTTCGCAATCATGATAAAAAACCATTGATTCTTAAACGGTCGTAATTGGAGTTTTTACTTTGCATCCACGATTGAATTGGGTGTAGAGTTCGTCAAACTTTTTGGGTATTGGCTATTAATATGTGGTAAATAATGTTTACATTGTTGTAGTTGTGAAGATGGTTGCAGTTGTGGTAGTAAGACGATGTCCTACGTTGGGAACTACGCTGCTGGCTCACTCTTACAAAAAAAAACAGGCATATACCTATTTCAAGAGGTAATAGTGTTAAATCTGCAGCAGTGTTGTCCATAACAAGCCTGTTTACTGCGGTTGTCAGTGTTAATATAATACCAGCCAGCTACGAGCGACAAATTATAGATCACAAACGTGTGTGCAAACACAGGTGCAATCTCTTTTCCTTTACTCTCAAAGACCGATGGAACGTGCCTTCCGAAAAACGGAAGCTGTGACATTTATTTCTAAAACCCACACTAACTTAAGACTTTTGACTATGCAGTCCTGTGGTCTTATCACTATCACAGCTGCAAAATATCCAATATCACATTCACAACTATGAATATATTAATTACAATTCCAGTCGAGATATTTTCGTTTCATTGTTCCAGGGAGAGGTTACATCTCTATCCGATAGATTGGTTCATTCCGCCCCAATTGAGGGCTTCTAGTATTATTAGTTCTTGATAGGGGAATTGTGTCAGCGTTTTCTTGTAATTCTCTTGATATTTTTATATAGAACTTACCTGGTGTATTACTACGTATGTTTGTTAGTAGTGAGTAAACAGCGTATGGAAAGAAGAGTATTATACGCTGTCCAAATTACAGAAGTTTTTGTTTAAGTCAATTTGTTTTAATCAATATTTTCGTAATTTGTAGGATTGTAGATTTGTAGGATAAACGGATCACGAGTTTAAGTTACATTTAATTTTGTCCCTATTTTATTTTGGTAAGTGTAGAAGACTATATAATGCAAGAAATTTAATTAAAAAATATCCGTTTCAATAAGTCATATATTATGCCGATTGTCTTTTGTTTATTCTCTGAAACATTTATACCCCTGAGCGTTATAAATGATTCAAGTTCGAGTCTAAATTTAACTCAGCTCACCTTTGTCAATACGCGGTGAATTAGAGCAGCACTTAATCACAAGCCGTCAGAACAACAAGACAACAACCTTATAACTCTGTCAGTACAAACTCTTCAAAACTCACTCACTGCCACATAAGTTGTCACAAACTCACCGACACCGTACTAAGGTAACTCGCCAAGTGAGTAATAACTCACTTTTTATTAAGTGAGAAAACAATTTTAAATCTAGCATCTGCGATCGTCAAACATCATATGAGCAAGCCGGCAATTAGTTTGCGTGATGAATTGCTATGCATTGCCACGCACCGACCAAATACAGGAGGTTACATGGTGGTTCAAGTTTAGTCAGTAAGAGTTTGACACTACCGATTTCCTCCCCGAATGGGTGTTCTTTAGGATTCTCCCGTTTTAATGATCCAGCAGTCTGTGCAGTAAGTCTGTAGCATTGGAGTGCACGCATCTCTTCCACAGCCGCAATAGTCTTACTTAAAGATGTGGTGGAGTAGGCACCTGACATATAACGAACACTTTCTTTCGACCTTCCGGAAGAGTCTATTTCTATTAAACTAGATCAACGATAGTCTTGTTATACATCGAGTGTAGCATGGATGATTTGTGTGTGGAGGGATGTTTGATACTCTTCCACGCTCAAACACCTGGATTGATGATGATTATTTTGACGAAATTTGGTATGGAGTTAGATGTCATCCTGGTTTAACCTAAGTGCTACCCCATAGGCTACTTTTTAACCGACTGCGTCCCCTTCTACCACAGTTAGGTATGTTTTTGCAGCTACGACCAACATTCGCGCAAGTGAATTCGTAGGCAACATCTAGTTTAACTGTAAATACATAACTGACTGTATATACACAGAAGCATAAGCACAAAGCGTAAATATGGTTCAAGCAACTCCCTAATAGTTTTATTATGCGTTTCCTGAAATATTATGGGGAACTCAAGGATCTACCTGTAACGATAAAAACTAATGGAGGTGCCTTAATATTACGATGGGTTCATCTAGCGGGCCTTCGGATTTAATGTAATGTAGGCAGATTCTGAAATCATGGGCGACTGAAGATGTTAGAAATATCAATGGGCGTTTCAAGATTTGCCTTAGAAATACCAAGTTATTATCTTTTAAAATTAAACATTGTATGTATTAGTTTATAGATATTGTTGTTGTATGTTATATAAGTATTGGATATGTATGTAAGTATGGATTAAAGGAACATATAAAAAATAAACTAAATTAGTTTTCTTGCCCCAAAAAAGCTAAATTCAGAAGACCTAACACCACCGTATACAATAATATTATTGCTATTGTGATAAATACTGCTCTAGGCCGTGTATTACGCTGACACAATTACTTCAACACGTGTTGGTAGGGCCCTAGATGGAATGGAACTAAGCTTGGTCTGCAGCGACTGATGATTGATTGGGATAATGGAAAATACTTTAAAGAAACAATAAAAACCGATGAGAAATCAAATTCTACTCGAATTTCTACCTGTATCTCAATTCCGTAAATAAAAGAAAAAAATATTTTTCGAGTTCCATTCTAGAACCAATAGTACCATCTTTTATACGTAGATCACGAAATTCACAAACTTCACTCTCACAAGTCGTGAACTCTTACAAATGCTTGTTTTATTGCCATCGCTTTTTTACTGGTAACACCGTCTAAAAACTTGCCAGAAGACAAATTTGTTGGACGTGATGCCTTCGCCGTTATATTATACAGTTTGAAACAAATAAGAGTGCTTTGTGATACGCATTAGTAATGCCCCTTTGTTATTATTAATGAGAGGGTTTTATTGAAGAGGAAATTACATTTCTAAAAGTGGAAGGAAGATTTCCACTTTTACTGTTTACGCGATGTCTTGGGTGTGTGGTTTGTTTCGTTTATTTGTTGATCAGAAAGTAGATAAACCGAGGTGAACAATAGTGAATGTTTTTTTTCTTTGTTGTACAAATATTTAAATTTAGACAAAAACGATGAGGACTTGAACAAGGTTAATAAAAATTATGAATCTGGTCTTGTTTCGGGCAGAGCAAATCCAATTTAAAAACTTTCTAAATGTATAGTAAAAAAAGCATTCTGAAAGCTACAAAAAATACTGTTGTTAGATGATAACTGAAAAAAAACACCTAAGTTTTTTTCAAATTGATTTTATGCTCCATTAAAACTGTAAAAATACAGCCAATAAAAACTTTTTCGTAGAATTTGAGCCTAAAATAAATTTAGAGTGTAAAACTGTGAATCTGCGTAAAAAAATATAGGTACTATCTATGTAAATAACATACAACACAGTTTTTGTGCGTAGTAAATAAAATAAATCCAGCTTTCGTTATTGGTTTCAATAGCCATTAAAAAAAAAAATCTCTATCTCTTTTTAATTGCAATTAAATTCTCCATAACTTAAGTGCCCACTTTTACACGATATGACTAACCGGTTACTAATATTTTTTCCACCTTATACACCTCGTTTGAATCTATTCTTTCTCATCACAATTCAATACGCCACCATTCTACCTATAAAAAGCATTTCGGGAAATCAGATTAGTTGATTTATTAACTATCCCCTACATCCAAACTTACCACAAGAAGTACAAACTTTACCTCCATAATAATATAACACAAGTACAAAAGTGAATATAAACCACGAAGGCATAAAAAAACCCACAGCAATAATCCAGTCTATCCCTTCATGAAGAAAATTGCGCGAACTCCTGAAGCTTCTTAGGAGCTTAATAAAAAATTTGATCTGTTTAAACAAAGCAATTCATATTCATGAATGACAATAATTCACTGGGAGACGGAATAAATTAGATAGCAGGAGTTTTTTCGCGGATCATAGAAAGAGCGACATGGCTGATAAGATGAAGATATTGTTCTAACCTGAAACCTACTATTTCATCTTACAATAAGGCTGTTATAGGTAGAACTACAAAGATCTTTCGACACGTGGCTGAAATCGGAACTAATGTCGTCATATATGAAAAATCGAAAGATTTGATAGACAATTGAGTTGGTTTTAGTTGCGAATTTGCACACTAACGTCCTCAGGTTAATGTCATTTACGTACCAAAAGATCATTGTAGCTTTATAGTTAGTTTAACAGTGGCTTATTACTAGATTCTAAACATCTAGTGCATCGTTTAGCTTGCATTGCTCACTGAGTTTATCCTCTCCAAGATGAATAGCTTCCCTCCATGAGGCCTGTCTCTTGAAACAGAAATTTAAGAGAAAATGGTACCTATTTGGTCATCAGATCCATTTTCTTGACACTAACAAATTCATGGAATTATTTTTTATCGAAAAGAATTGCAAATAGGTAATCTTTTTTGGGGTGTAAAATAAAAGGATTAACAAAAATGCCGATAGAAACATAACTACTCTATTTATAACGGAACCAAATCATTTTGTAATTTCTTTAAACATTCCTGTAAATCGAAAAGTACTTACCTATATCAAAATAGAGAGAGGGCAAGTACTAGATAACTCGATGAAATGAGATGAAACCTTATGAGAAGTTTGATTAGTTGCCTGTGGCTAATATCAGTTGCGAAGTAGGAAGAAATACTTCTATGTTAGTAACGAGATTTTATATTACACCAGATATTAGTTCTACTAAAAAAGGTTTTACAAGTTTGTGATAGAATTCAAGACTCGAATCAATACCTACCCTACTTGACTACTCGCAGTATTGAGAAAACAATATAATTTAATAACGGTTATAAACAGTAGACTTTTCCCCGAAAAGGTTTATTTAAAACACTCAAATTAAGTATTATTGCCCATAAACTCATCTCCCTTTTTCTACGATCCAAGGCGTTCAAGAAAAAAGTTGCCTGTGGCAAATTTACTTGCATATCACGTACCTATTAGGGATGGGGGACAAATAAGACGTTTATTTAAACAGGGGTGCAATATAAGGGAGCTGAATAAAGTGAGCCAACCCTATTAAAGTAAGAAATAGAATTACGTTCCGGTATACGTCGAGTTATTGCTTTGAAGTGATGGAGAAAAATGGCTGTATAGCTGTTTTCTTTGTCCATGAAAACGTTTCGATCGCGGAAAAAAATATTTCAAGCTTTTTCGGGTCAGTTTTTTGTACGCAAGGAGTTTCTGTTCAGATTGTTAACTAATAAATTCCTAACTTAGAGCTAACTAGATCTACTTTATCTAGAACTAGTAAACTAAATCAAGACAATTGTTATTGATACAAAATCCGAATATTTTTTGTCCAGAATCAAAATTAAGACATCACTAACAAACTACCAAGACTAAAGGTCATTACAACAAAGGTGCAAATAAGACAGATACCCCACCTATCTATAGTCCACTAACGACGTGCACTCTTACAGATGAACTCGATTAATCGTACAAAAGTTCGTCCAATATTTCCTCACGGAACATTACCGAAGGGTCGTTTGTATAAGAGTACTTTTAGTATCTAAGACCTAGTGCGGAGTTATCAGTCTTCCACATGGCCGGCTATGAGACATGGCAAGCGCGAGGCCCTGTGTCCGATCGACGACAATTTGTTACATTATTCCACATGAATTGTTTTACGTTTCCACTTTCAGATACTTTTGTTAAAGATAGGATGAGTCTAAAATTTTACGTCAATTCGGAATTGGGATTCCTTTTTTATTGTTACTTCTTAAAACTCCTTTCTATTTAGACAATTCATTAAGAAATTAAGACTAAAATCATTTTTTGGAATAGGTTCAAAATATACATTATGATTCATAGCTCTAACTTACTTATATTCATGAATAAATAAAATCATCAGTTATTTTTAAGTAGCATATACCAAGCTAATCTGTACAAAATGCTCATTCCCTACACACATTACACATTATGAACGGATAAAACGTTGCCCGTTAACCACTTTGCAAACTTATAATTAATTCAGTTGATAATTACTTCCATATTAATTTTAAAACGTGTGGCCCGTCGAACTATACATTTATTAAGTGGGATGTGGTCGGTGCTTAGCTAATTACAACACAATTTAGTGTTTAAAGCGCTATCAATATTAGACAAGTATTATATTTAAGTTTAGAACATATAATTAAATCATAGTGACCGAAAAATTCGATTTATAGTAACCCATATTGTAATAGTGTATATTTTTTATACTAGAATTTATCCGGCTATTGTAGGGTACTATTTTAAATAAGTTTAAACTCATAGGTTTTTAATAAAAAGCTGTCTTGTATTAGGTACTTTTTCTTCCATTCTTACGTAACTGTCTATGTTAAGTTCATGTCATATTCAAAGATTTCAATCAATAGAATAAGAAAATACGCACAAAAATAAATTAACGATGTGCTGAACAAAATAACTAATAATAGAATCGATTTTTGTGATTACCACAGAGTATATTATACTGTGGTGATCACTTATTGTAATATGGCAATGTAGTCACAGAACATAAGGTAACATTTTTGTTTAATGTCAATAAGACGTAAATGTCAGAAATGTCAGTATGACAAGACACCCCAAATTTCAGCGTTCCGTAGATACAGGTATAATGAAGCATTAAAGCAAGACAGGCAATAGAGGAACTTGAATAACAAACAAGTGAACAGAGATAGACAGTAGATAATTGTTATTGTTTCAACATGAACGAAGTAATGGAACGCGACGTCTATAACGTTAACGTTATTGATGCCGTTTTACATTAGCAAAATATCTTTAAACAGTCTATTTAGATTTTGAAAATTATTAGTAATGGCTTCTACTTCTAAAGATGTTGCAGTTAACATTCAAGACAACCCGCCGGATGATTTGGAACCAGGTGCATGTCCGGAAAGTATCCTGAACCCTACTGATTCTTTCGAAGAGTTTGCTTCAGAAATGAGTTCGAGTCTCCAAGAGCGTAATGTATCATTACCTTCTAAAAGCAGTACTATATACGAAATTCAAAGTGAAATCGGTGAAACTTCCAAAGAAACCTCTCAAATGAAAGCTACAAAATCCAGTGATGATTTGCAAACCAAAGATGTAAGTTTTTTTTTTAAATTACTTTACTCAGGAAGCAAGATTCAGCTTAAACTTGCAAATAGGTTAAATTTTATGATAGACAATTAAGTATGAAATTTTGTCAAAGTAAATGTAGTCAGCAATTACTTAATCAGATTAAGGAGTATTAATTGTCAAACCTTAACTACCTGTGCCCAAACAGGTAAAGCTTTTTAAGGCTTCGCCAAATTAAGTACGATACTAATTTACATTTATATCACCTAAGAAAAAAAAAATTGTAAAAGAATTAGATGATGACATGATATAAAAAGTATTTTAATGATACTCTACTTTGGTACAGGCTCACAAAGACTAACAAAAAATAAAAAGTGTAGGATCTATAATTATCCTTAGCATAGTATATTTTTTTTTAATGATCACCATACAATTTACTATGACTCACTCAATTTACTTGTACATTGAACTACAACATAAAAACTAGAACCTTTTTTTACTTAAACTTTAACCTTTTGCACGCCAATGACAACTATAGTTGCTCAACGATCTCGTGCCTGAGACGCCACGACAACTAAAGTTGTCTCAATTTCGTATTTTAAAAACACTATTTTTACTAATGGACATGGTTTATGGACTTTCAAAATGTTCTTAGAAGATGAACATAACTTTTAGAATACATTTTGTGTTAAAAAAATTATGTTGTAACGTAACAATTAGTGTCTGAAATAAGCATACAATTCTATCTATTTATTGCTTGGCGTCGGGAGCACGGTTCTTCGTTATTAGCGTGGCGTTCAAAAGGTTAATACTATCAATAGGTAGAATCTGCTACAAATTTCAATGTATTTAATTAAAATTTTGTTAAACTCTTTGTTTCAGGAATCAATGTCAGCATCAACAAGCAATTCTAACTTAACAGATCAAAATGGGGATGATACGGACAATGAAAAAGATGATTATCTTCAATCACCGGAACTTGTTAATAAAGAGAAACATGTGTTTATACTTAGTTCTGCTGGGAAACCTATTTATTCTAGGTAACTATTGTCTTATATTTATTTTTTCAAATCATAAAAAAAATATCCGTGTGGTGTCCGGATATAAAGAATAGCACCACCCCATATCCTCCACTGGGTGTCGTAAAAGGCGACTAATGGACCTTAAGACCCAGTGCACTGTACCAAGCACCTTGGGTCACCCGAATGGTGGCGGGTAAACAACCAACAATCGCATTCCCAAAGAGGGTTAGTGTCAGGCAGGTGGCCAACTATAAAACCATAGCCAAAACTTTAAGCAACATGTCTAAAAGACGTGTTGCGCCGACCCCAAGTAAAAATTGGGATAAGGGCAGGGGAATGATGAAATCATAAAAAAAAATATTTAGGACTTGGCTCTATTTACATCTTTGCTAAAAAGTATGTTATTATATCTTGTTTCATCAAGAGCATGTTTTTTTAACATTAGACCATAGCTGTGTCTTGAAAAAGGTGCAGTAGTGTGTTTTCTTTAACAATAATAATAAAAAACATAAATTGAAATGCAGGTTGCATAGTTTTCCATAGTGAAGGAAACTCCATTCAAAAACCTATCAATAGCCCAAATTAGTTTCATCTTCATAATTTACAATAGTTTTGTAGCTACGTTGGGCCATTCATGTCTGTTCTTCCATAGACCAGGGGTGGAAGGCCCTTGGTAGATACCCCATCACATTTTAGATTTAAGTTCTCAACAAGGCCTCTGCATGTTGGACCTGTGTCCCCGTATAAGCCTTTAAAAAGGCCCGGGTTTCTTCCCTTGAAGTTAGCCCGTGAATTAAAAGAATCACATGATAATATTGAAAAAAAAAAGCAAATAAAAAAGCATCTATAGTCAAATAGAGAAACCTTCTCCTTTTTGAAGTCACTTCAAATTATAGGTAGTCAAATGTCCTGAGATGTGTCTAGAGCAATTAAATACTTGTATAGAAGTATGGTTTTAATATTTTTATCTTTTCAGATATGGCAATGAAGACAAATTAGCAGGCCTTTGTGGTGTAATCCAAGCTCTAGTTAGCGTAGTTGAAGAACAAAACCAAGATATCTTGAGATCTATCACCACTAAGGATTGTAAAGCCGTGTTCTTGGTGAAGGGACCTCTGATACTGGTTGCCTTATCTAAGTCTAATGAGAGTGAAACGCAGCTTGTTTTGCAGCTTACGTAAGGATATATTTGTTTTTAAGTCAGTTGATTACAACAGTTTGGAAAATTGAGTAGAAAAAATAACACTGAACAAAAAAAGTGTTCAGAATCCTGTGTTGTTTGTAAATGGAATGTCAACAGCCAGTTATGATAGAATTAGCTCAAAGCTAAACGATGTCGTGGTATGGCACGATATTGTTCTGATCAAGTTTGTTTTTTATTTCAATGAGTATAGAATTCTTATTACTTCACCGCAGTACGGCATGACCTACCGCGGCATGAGTAGAGACATGACCACATTGCCTACCCGTGCCGCGAAGGCCGTTAACAATGCCCTTATGATGAGATAGTTAAAAACCAGTCTAAGCAAAGACTAAGTGTCTTGCTCTCAAAGCCAAAATTAATAAAAATATACATATATGTTCCACGACTTGCACACAACGCAATCTAGTCTTAAACTAAGCAGTGCTTGTATTACGAGTACTAGACAACTGATATTCATACTTATATACTTATAAATACATAATACTATAAATAAATTACATCCGGAAGCAGGACAAATACTTATCACACAAACATTTGTCCTGGGTGAGAATTGTGGGAAACGAACCCACGACCTCTGGTATAGCAGTTAGGGAAATTTATGTCACTATTATATCTTGGTTTATTATAACCTTCCCTATATGGGAAGAGGCCTATGCCCAGTAGTGGGACATATATGGGCTGGTTTATTATTATAATAATATATCTTACTTTTACAGCTACGCCTTCAATCAAATTGTATCAGTTCTCACTCTGACGCAGCTGAACAGGATATTCGAACAAAGACGGAACTACGACTTACGGAGACTACTGTCTGGTGCTGAACGACTTATTGATCATTTACTTATATTTATGGAGAAGGACCCGGCGTTTTTGTTAGGTAAGGAGTATTACAAATGTGTGTATAATGTTTAAAGTGTCTGATTTTTGACACATTTAGGCTACCCTTTGCGAAGTGGAGAAACAAAAAAATAATTATCAATAGAATTGCACAAAAGCTCATCTCCACTCCTGTCTTGCAAACCTATTGGTATTGTGTTTTTCCGCTACAATGCACATAGTCTGTCGTCGTTGAAGACCAATCGGGTATCAGAAACTTAAGTTATTTCGTGTATAGAAAGTACGAAACAGTAAACAGGAAAGTATAAATCAGTAGACTCAAAAGTGGGTTACAGCGTTAAAAGCTCAAAAAAAAATATAGCAGTTAACGATATTTTATTCAGCTTTTACAAAATCCACTATAAAATATTATCTATTCTCCTCTACAAAACCAACTAACCCTAAATCACCTCCCTTTTCAGGTGCAGTCCGCTGCCTCCCTCTCCCAGAAAAAGCCCGTGAAAACATCACAAGCGCGATACAGACAACTTGCAACAAAATCCGAGACTTAGTCTTTGCTATAATGATAGCTGGCAACCAACTGATCACATTAGTCCGTATGAAGAAGTATACTTTACACCCCTCTGATATACACTTACTGTTCAATCTTGTAAGAAGCTCGGAGTCTTTTAAGACCGCTGAGAGTTGGACGCCGATTTGTTTGCCGAAGTTTGATTCGACGTAAGTACTTATCTATTTAGTTTTTCTTTTTTTTCTGTCTATATAGGACAAAGTCTAAGTGACCCGCGATAGGTGCGTGATGAATTGCGACGTTGCTTGGTGGTACAGGTTTAGTTAGTAAGAGTCTGACACTACCCGCTTTCTCTCCCAAAGAGGTGGGTGTACATGAGGATTCCCGCTCCTTAACAAAAAGAAAAAAAGGGTTAGGTTTAAGTATCAGTTTGCATCAGATACCAAAGTTCTGGTAGGCTATTCAGGTCTACATAACACTTATTATAGTGTTTTGCACTGTCCATTTCAACATTTTGTATGTTTTCTTAATAGAAAAATGTAAAATGAGCATAAGGTATGAAATCTTAGCCCTTAAGGTCGTCTAAAGGTACTATTATTAGTTCAAACTGTGACTAGAAAGACTGAACCTAATTAAAATTCAAGTGTGAAATACCTCTCTTTTACTAACACGGCTAATAATCCTAATACATAATTAACATATGATTTTTATTAAATTCTCATTACGTTTTCAGGGGTTTCCTCCACGGCCACGTCTCATACATCTCAGAAGACTGTCAAGCATGTCTCTTACTCCTAACAGTCCAAAGAGACGCCTTCTTCCCACTCTCACAAGCAAAACACACAATCGCAGAAAAGCTCCGTCGGTCAAACTGTCTCGTAGCCATCAACGATGCTTTACACAGAAACGAGGAACTACCCACAACTAATCCATTAAAACATATAGGGATTCCTGAAATAAGGCATTTTATGTACAAATGCAAATCCACAGCGCAACTCTTCAGTTCAGATCCAATAAGTTTGGATAAATTGCAAGACTATAGGACGAGACATAAGGAAGGGGGGGACATAACTGTGAAGAAGATTGAAAGGCTGTCTGATATTGACTATGTGAGGAATTATAGAGAGTTCTGCAGTCAGATACATTGTACGTCCACGCCGGCGAAGTTGATTTTTAGATCGAATTCGAATGATACGGTTTTGGCTTGGGTGAGTAAAGATTTTTATCTTTATCATCAATGTTTTTGGATACCAAGAGATAATTGTATGCTGATTATCATTATTATTTCTGGCATAAAACATCCCACTTCTGGGCAAAGGTCTTCCCACTTTTTTACACTTCTTTCTTATGACTTATGAGTCACGTGTGATCGGTTCAAAGTTAAAGGACCTTATACATACCGATATCAAAACCAAATCATATTAACTTAAACAGCAACATCTTAATACCAATCGTCGATAAAACAGTCCATTCTGTCGGTAAAACGGTATCTAACAAAAATCTTCCACAGGTAACCAACGGCTTCGAGCTCTACGTAACATTCGATCCTCTAATGGAAAAAGATCACGCTATTAAGGCAGTAGACCGCCTCCTAAAATGGATCAAGAAGGAAGAACAAAGGATCTTCATAATGCACGCGCCGACGTTCTAGCCAAAGTTCACAGTGCCGTCGTTGAGTGGCATGTTAAAGAACTCAATGAATCGTAACTCTAGTGCTGAAGAGTGTTTGTGATTTGCTTAACTACTTTGATAGATGGATAGCGGTTAGATCATCAGCCTATCGCAGTCCACTGCTGGACATAGGCCTCTACAAGTGCACGCCACTGAAATCTGTTTTCAGACACTCGCATCCAGCTCCTATCAGTTGTATGTAGCGGTTAGATGAAAACTACTTATTACAGCTGCCGCTACGTATAGTTTAGTACGCTTTCTCGCTTACACAATGGCAAGTTTTCATAGTAAAGATACTGGTCAATAATTATACATATTTATACTTACATAGCGTTATTTTTGCAGCTCCTTCGTCTTCCTTTTTGGACAAAACTATTTGACTAACAAATACCTTGTGTTAAGTACCCGGTTTTAAAAAAGATGCATTGAATTCGAAATCAACGAATGTTGAAACGTACTTACTACAGCTTTAGGTATTTCCGGTATGTATATTGGACCATAGCGTATGTGCTGGACTCAAGCCTAGATCAATGTTAGTGCCGAACACATTGATCTCGATGTTAGTATACTTAATATTGAAAAATGTTTTAGGGATAATAAATTTTGCATTTCTGAATATCTAACCGCTGTCTGTCTACGCTTAGCTTCGTCATAGTTTCTCCCAAGTGCCACGTTGGAAGACTGGCTGCGTTCCTAACGTTTCGATATTGGTGTTAAAAAAAGTAGAATAACCTTAATCGTCCTCTTTTTTGTATAAAATGTACATATTTTTAAATTTGGAACAAATTGTTATCGTGTAAAAAAGAGGAATTAAATTGTCTTACAGTATTCGACTGGTGCAAATTTTTATGGTGGTTAAGCTCACATATTGGATCCAACGGTTGTACAAACATTGGACGAAAGTCGTGTGTCGCAAATTGTTCTGCAAAACCGACCAACCGCTAGTATTGGTACAAACTTTGGCCAAGATGTGTAGCTGGTTTTTAAAGCTGTGTATGTTGCGTATGGCTGTGTTTTTCAATTATTATTAAAAATCCAACGAGGCTTCCATAATATTCTACTTACTTACATTTAAAATATTTCACTGATGTCAGGTAGAAAATTAATAGGGATTGGTCAATGGACCAATTGAAATCGACAGTTTTGAGAATATTCGGGTGTGTTCTATCTTCATTTGTTTGGATTCAAGTTTATAGTACTTTATAGTGCCGAGTTTCCGACGATTTGAGAATGTCTTACTTATTAATTGATGGAATATACCCAAATATTACCTAAATGATTTCAGGGAAAGTTAAATCAAAAATACTTCCATACACTGCTTCTTGTTTAACTAGAGTTTACATTATAACGAGGTACGCAATTTAAAGTTAATTTTAGAGTTAGAACTGTGATGGCTTGACCTTAACTTTAAACTGTGTAATTCGCTCTATTTTACGCGTAGCTTAAGCCGCCATTCCGAACCTTATAAATCCTAATGTAGCAACGTGAACAATAAAATAACGTATTATTTATGAAATTAGTGTTAATAAATTGTAAAATGAAATTAAAAATGTATATAATTATTAAATGTACAATGTAATAAAATTTTAATAGGAAATTGTTAGATTCTAGTACTCATATAAAACGCTGAAAAGTCGCGTAATTGCGAAATGGGGAATGTTCGTATAGGTTCGGCAATCATCGCCGATTTCTACCAATTACGGGCTCATGTGCCTAAGACCTAACCCTAACCACATTATAAATACATTAGTTTAACTCGACTGTGTCTATAAATAAATAACTTCAGCCACGTGGCATGTATCTTTATTTTATTGCATATAAAGTGTTGTTCCAAAAAGGGTGAAGACACTGACTCCTGTATCACAGGTCTCACCTAGCTCAGGAGCCAGGGCTTCCAATGTAATTGTATCTCATTTTTATGTCAATAAAAACATTTATTATTATGAAACAGCGATAGGGTTACTCACCTACAACATTTTAATTACATCAACTGCTAAACGCTCACAACTGTATCATGCCACGGTTATGCAAAGATCCGATAGCATAGGTAAAACTGATATGCTTTCTTTGTCACGGTGAAGCGGAATGATAGGGATAGCAAGAGTATTGAATACGGGCTTAAACCTGGGCTATCTAACGAATATCGCCCGAGGATGGGTCATCTTTTGTGATTTAAAATATGTTTAAATGGGTTCTCAGGTCGAAAAATAGGTATACTGTATAATTTTGCTATTCATCTAAACAATCTATACTCCATTTGTTTAGGTAATTAACTAAATGTAAACAATTTTGGTATGTCTTTTAAACAAAATGTAATCTTTAAAAATGTAAAATACGTTTTACAACTTGAAATACATTCAGATCTTCTAAAACTATAGTTAATTGATTTATAAGCAGTAATATCCAAATTAAAAATTATTTTTTTGGTTAAAAAGTAACGCCAAGATTGTTTACATTTAGTTAACTACCTAAACAAATGGAGTATAGCTAAAACTTCGCCAATAGGAGACTGAATGTGCATAAGCTCCGCCCATTTTCATTATGATTCGTTCAATCGAACGAAACGACACAATATGCTTGTTCGAATGAACTTTTAATAGAGTACTAGAATAATAATATAATTGTTGATATGCATTTAGCATTGTTATTCTAAATGTTAGATAGATATTTAAATATGTAATTCGTATGGGAATAGACTGACCAGTTTAAGAAATATACCTAGAAGAATTGATTTGGTCAGCCTATGGTAGGTAGTCAATACAATAAATTGTTCTTCCTAAATTATTATGTATTATACACTAACAAGCAAATATCCAATCTCCTGAATCGTGTACTTATTCCATTTTACAGTAGTATCAATACCAACTTTCCATAGAAAGGGATGGCTATATAAATATAGTGACATTTTTTTCCAATGTGGAATTTATCAGTTTACATGGCCTCAAACTAACAATTCCAAGTCAATTATTGTAATTTCTTGTGCTTTGGCTTATTGTATACATTAGTCAAAACGCATTTAGCTTTTGGTTCAAATATTACAAATAATATTTTATTATCTGTTATACAGTAAGCAAATTGTTAATAACATTTATTAAATTATTTTTTCCATCATTTTTTTATAATTCAATATACCTACATCTATTCTGTGTTTGGACATTATAAATTCTTTGTAATGGCAACCCAAAACAGTGTTGTCAAAGTAAATAACAATTTTTGTTTACACAAGCAACTACTGGCTACATATTTGTATATGATATAAATAAAACCACTATGTACAAAACTTACACACATTTATTCTTATCAATATCGTCCCCTATCTCTTCTTCGGTCCACATCATGTCTATCTCTTTCCCTTCTTTCCTTATCCCTCTCTCTGTCCCTCTGCTCCCTAGACCTATCTTTTTCTCTTTCTTTCTCGCGTTCCTTTTCCCTCTCTCGTTCCCGTTCTCTTTCTCTTCTGCGGTCACGATCTCTGCTTCGTGATCTTTCTCTTTTGCGCTCTTTTTCCCGGGGCCTTTCACGTTCACGTGATCTGTAATGATGAGTTTATATTTTTTTAAAGTGAATGATTAGTTACATGAAATGTTGGATATAGGCAGTAGTAGGTAAAAGTTAAAATTGTAGAAATTTAAACCATATTGCTCGAGGATATGCAGTGAAAGTTCTATTACATAATAATATAAGAATTAGAGTTGTGGAAGCATATTTTAGAACATCTAAAAGTTGTACCAACCTCTCCCTTCTTCTATCCCTGTCTCTCCTTTCTTTTTCTCGCTTATTTTCTTTCACTTCAGTATCAACATTTTCGTCTTCGGATGGCATATCCTCGTCCAAATCGTCATCCAGAGCCGAAACTTTAGGTTCCAACTCATTATTTTCTTCAAGAAAATGACGTTTTTGAACTCTGGGCAGAATAACGTCACATAACCGCTCTTCTCTCAATAATTCGTCAATAAACTCATCCATATGAACAATTTCAAACTGGCCCTCACGATTTTGCCGCCTTAACTTTCTGTTGTCATTGTATAGAGGTTCTAAATATTTGTAACAGTCTACCGATGAGCCTGTGAGCCTCATGTAAAATGCGCCCAATGCACGAACATATTTGAACTCCTCATTCTTTATAAACTCCACTACAATATCCTTTTCTGGCTGGATTTGTAGCATTTTTAAAACTAAACATAGAAACGGCGTTGGATAAATAAAACCTCCGTGCACGCCGCCGACGTAACGCAATTCCATAGCCTTGTCCACCAATAACTCTGCTGTTAGGGCAAAACATTCTTCCTTCCAGTATTTAGAGTCGTATATACGGGATCTAATGATCTTTTCAATTAAATATTGTGGATTTGTCCCTCGTATTGACTTCGCGTCTTTTACCGTGCGATTCGCCATTTTTGTTTTGACAGAATGACATTTATCGAATTGCCACAGACTCTCATAGTTTCACAGGCTACGACAAATTAAAAATAAAGATATAATAATTATAAATAATATAATTAAATATAATTAATTTAATTTATTTAATTAAATATAATTGAATAATATAATTATAAATAATAATATAATTATTATTTATTTTGAAGGTATGGGTACAAAATGTTGTCATAAATGTATTACAGAGTTCAGACATACTTTACCAAATCGGCATGAAAAAAACCAAACACATTAGCGACATATTATTATGTACATTACAATTACAAAAAAAAATTAGAGATAAAGATCATTTTATTTGTTAAACATGAGTGTACATACATACATGTGCATGCAAGGTGTTCAATAATATTAAAAAAACATGTTTAGCCATACAGCATACAAATATTTTATTAATGAGATTATTATAATCGATATTACAATGTGTGACAGAAACTATACTAAGTAAAAAATTCTACATTTAGAACTTATATAATTATAAAATAATATATTTACAGTGTCAAAAAAAATTATTTTATTGTTTCTCAAACATTGTCAAACAAAAATGTGTCGTCATCTCCGTCAATGGCAGAAAATGTGTCCAGAAGACTGGCGACATGACCACGTTGAATAGCCACTTAATGATTTCTGCGGCTCCAGTAGCACCACCTGGCGCGACTACTAAACTTAGATTAATTATGGGAAACCGCAAGTGTGTCGACGCACGATGCGTCCCACACCAAAGGCCGGATCAATTTCCAAGGAAGCAGAGACATTTCGTCAGGTGTCTAACCATCGCTGCGTACCATATCATTGGGTTCTAGCACACCAGGTACACTAGCAGAGCTACAAATTGGTTTTGACGAAACACGCACACACTTTGAAGAGATATCGTTTAAAAATGCTCCTATCTAGCGAAAATTGTTATCTAGGTTCAGTAACATGTTGCCCGTTAATTTGGTCATTTTGACAATATTCAAAAGATTTACCGTAATATAGCGGGCAAAGCATAGCATTTATATAATTCTGTTTCATCCTCAGACCTAGTATATAAAGTCCCATATCTATGAGTTTTATCAGAGTCTAGACGTTCTCAGGGTTTTCCCATATTTATTACTCAGCTAGACGGCTAAATAATAATATGGGAAAACCTATTTATGGTAAATATGGGAAAACCTATTTATGGTAAATATGGGAAAACACTCGGCTGTTTATGGTTTTCCCTCCACCGTTTCATAGATACTAAGTGATCTTGCTCTAGCTGGGCTTTGGTCTTGAAAACTTTCCCGATTTGGCTTTTATGGCACCCATAGATAACAAATATAACTGTAGATAAATCTAATATAATAATAAGTCTTTATTCGCAGAATCATGGTGCATCAACGATGGTAATAAATAGCTGAGAACATTTCGCCCTCAGTAGGCATGCAAAAACTTAAAGTATAAAGTTAATATAATATAAAAAAATAATTTCCATACCTACCTTAAACAAGAAGAGAAAAAGATGACGAAGTACTATTATTGATCCTGGTTTTCGTTTTGACTCAATGTGTCCGAAGTTAGGGCTCAAACACATAAACACGTTACGACGACGCAACGTACAACGATGCGGCGTGGTTTCACGATACGACGTCGCGTCGTGAAAATCTACGTCACGACGTCGTAACGTGTCGATGCACGATACGACGTCGTGACGTTAG
Source organism: Chrysodeixis includens (assembly GCA_941860345.1). Taxonomy (NCBI): domain Eukaryota; kingdom Metazoa; phylum Arthropoda; class Insecta; order Lepidoptera; family Noctuidae; genus Chrysodeixis; species Chrysodeixis includens. The sequence continues at coordinate 7,717,453 of OW796114.1, read as the reverse complement.
AAACTCACGATGCAATCCTGCGCAGTTGTTATTCAAAATTCAAAGATGACGGATGTTATTGAAGTCGATCATTTAATTACCCTAGTCGAGCAGCGTCCCGCAGAATGCGTCTAGTGCGGTCCATTTTTCGGAACGAACTAAAACACCACCTCACTGTATCGACGGCATCGTGCCGTATATCGTGCGTGGCACATTACGTTACGATGTCGTGTTTTTTTACGATGCCCATCGTAGATTTCCACGACACGACGTCGTAACGTGTTTATGTGTGGGAGCCCTTATACCTACATGCGTAGTGGAATGGTTGCATTTAAGGATAAATTAGCTTTTTACTGAAGCTTCGCTCACATGCGTATTGAATTGGGGCGTGTTTTTTTTTGTTATCACACACAACCTATTGGGGCACAACTAACTCAGTCGGCAATATAGGTTATGGTTATGTTCTATGACCAAGCAAAACTTGAAATACAGGTGATGGTTTACCTTAAAAAAAATAAAAAAAAATAATAGATATTTGTTAACATAAATAAGATGGACAAAAATTCATTAGGGCAGACAAAATGAGACTAATCAATAGCAATTAACAGTCAAAAGTTCGGTGATCGCGCCCGGTGCTACTGCTGGAGCTGCGGAAATGCTAAAACCTTACACGCAATTTTATTTTTGAGTCCTTTGGAGTTGAAACGCTTGGGACATGGGTGCAGGAGCTCTGTATAAGGAACTCGCAAAGCGCTTGTTCGTGTCCACCCGTGATGAACAGGCTAGGCTATATTTAAATGTAGATGTTTTTGTTTAGTATATTCCACTATAATATTGATCTTAAATCGGAATCAATCCAAATAGGAAAATGTTGCGACGGTAACGTCGTTACTTTTAGAAATTATGTTTCTCTATCACCAATTTAACGTATTCATGGTATGTTACATACATAAAATGACTACATACCGTATGTAGTAATTTTATATCTTTTCTGTATTTTTATGGCTGTTACGGTTTGTTTTCGACATTTGTACATATATGTGTTCATATTTAAATTATAATTTAATTAACGGAAAATACTTTGTTACATAATTATGGAAATCGATAACTAAGCTGACAAATAAAGCCCTGGAAGACTCTGCAGTCGAAATGCTTGTAACATTTTAAAAAAGCGCAATCCGAACTGTCATGTACTATCAAAACTAGAATAATATATTATCTGTAAACAGGTAATAAATTAAGTCAGATTCTGTCAGTTACATTTATTGAAAACTGTCAAAACAGTAGAATTCGAAAATGCTTGGAAGCTATCGAAATCGCAACGGTTTTAATTTAACGTATTCGTGATATAGTAGCTTCTGTGTCGGAATAGTTCATTATTGTTTCGAATTAGTGTTTGTTGTTGTATTTTGTGTTAAAAATGCACGCGGCAAAGAAAAAACGGCGGGAAGAAGAGCCTATGGAAGTTGATGCTCCGAATGGCGGGCTGTCAAACGATGATCAAGAAAGCGGAATAATCGGTGATATTGACCACATATCCGATGATGAGGAGGGTGGAGTACGTATTGGAGATATCTACATTCCACCAGCACCTAAGCCGGCTCTCACGTTTGAGACCAATGGACCCAGATTGATTATTACACACATAATCAATCAAAATTTCAAAAGTTACGCTGGTGAACAAGCATTGGGGCCATTCCACAAGGTGAGTAACGACAAAAAATTCAAGGTTGTATTTAAATAATAGTATTTTAGAATTAATTGACTTGCAGTTTGTCTATTTTGGTTTTCTTGTTATTGTTGTTGTTGTCATTGTGTGGATTACCATACAATGAATGTATTTTTCTAGGTAATTTTCTCATTTTCATAAATAGACTATTACTTGCTAAGAATTATTTTCTTAACACAGCTAATATCAAAAGAAATTAATTATTTAATATAATTTCTTATATTACTTATATTATACTAACCAAATGTTTTTACATTTATTTTTTTTAGAGCTTCACTGCAATAATTGGACCTAATGGCAGTGGAAAGAGTAATGTTATTGACTCTATGCTGTTTGTGTTCGGGTACAGAGCTAGCAAGATTAGATCTAAGAAGATTAGTGTTCTCATCCATTCATCCAGCAAATATCCTAATATAAACAGTGCCAGTGTTGCTGTTCATTTTTCCAAAATTATAGATGGGGTATGTTTTTTTTTTAACTAAAGTATATAACCTCCTTAATTTGTTCTTCCTTCTTGTTGGTAAAAATTTTAAACCTCGATTCATGAAAATGTTAAAGCAGGTAATAAAATGCTGTACAAAACAATAATATAGCCTCCACAAAAAAAAAATGTTTGCCAATTGGTAACAGTTACATGGTGAAGGAAATAATTGTGTCAAAACTAAGTTAACTTAGTGGTTTATGCATAAAACCTTCCCTGCATGGTTAAAGGCTTCTGCCCAGCAGTTGTAAATATACAGGCATAAAATATAGCAAAATTAACATCTAAAAATAATTCCAGGAGGGTGAGAATGAGTTTACCATCGTGCCAAACACTGAAATCGTAATCTCAAGAACTGCATTCCGAGATAACTCATCATACTACTGTCTGAATGGCCGTCGTGTACATTTCAAGGAAGTCGCTCACACATTACGATCACAAGGAATCGATCTTGACCATAATAGGTTTCTTATCTTACAGGTAAAGCATAAAAGAATTGTTTGTCTAAAAGAATAGTCTGGTTTCAGTTTTAATTTCTACATGACACACTGTTTAACTAGGTTAGTATGTTACATGCCTTAAAGATGTGATAACATTGTCTTTTTTTAATTATCTTTACTTGTACAAATGTATTAAATAATAACTTTTGAAGTATAACTTAATTAGTTCAATTTGGCTTAAAGCATTGTGCTTGTGTTGTGGTAATGATGCAGATTTGATGTTGGTAATCGTTATATTACCAACATCAAATCTTGGCCAATTAAGTATTATTGCGACACACTTACAAATACTTACAGCATTTTATGAAACAGAGTTTTAGGAGTTACCAGTCCACTCTAAAAAATACCTAAAATCATCATCATCATCATTCCCCTGCTCTTCTCCCAATTATTATATAAAACACCCACACTATAATGATAAAAACCTCTTTATGCTTAAACAGCTGTATTATTTTAATGATATTTAGTATGGAGGCATCTGATACACTAGATTAACATATAGGCTACTTTTTAACCAATTGCGTCATGAAGAAGGTGATATTTTGCAGATATAAATGAAATTCACATAGGCAAAGTTGTGAGCAACAGCTTATATAATTTCCTTTTTCACAGCTGTAACCATGGTGTACAATAAAGAGTATTCTATTCTATTCTATTCTAAATCTTGTATTTGCTAACATAAAGCTCAAATCGCTATAAAAACATACTAGCCTCAATACTCCTTTCTAAACCTGTATCATCATTCCCCTGCCCTTATCCCAATTATTATTAGAGGTTGGCACAGCATGCCTTCTTCTTCAACACATTCCCATCTGATGTCCTTTCTCAAATAACATCCTTTGCAGCCATATCATGTTTCACACAATTCATCCATTGTTTCTTAGGTCATCCCCTTCCCCTATATCCATTCACATTCATGACCAGCACCTTCCTGACCATGTGATAAAGCTAATCCTATATAAATGTATATAAATAATGTAATATTTCACAGGGTGAAGTAGAACAAATATCTATGATGAAGCCAAAAGCTGTGAACGACAATGAAGCAGGAATGTTGGAGTACCTTGAGGATATTATTGGTACTTCTAGATATAAGGTATGTATATCAATGGCACTTTTACATAAACATCATCATGTAGGGCAGGGGAATGCCCCTGCCCTTATCCCAATTATTATTATTTGGGGTCGGTGCAGCATGTCTTATCCATGCTGCTGAGGTTATGGCTGTATATTTTTACGGCCGGCCGCCTGCCTGACGCCAACCCTCCTTGGGGGAGTTTTTACATAAATATAGACAGTCATTTATTTGGTTCACCGACTATTGTGCACACTTAAAATAACTTCATCATCATCATCAGCCTCGTTGCACTCCACTGCTGAACGTAGGCCACTCTCTTAAAATAACTTAAGGTAAAGTAATAAAGAAAAACCAGACAAGTGATAGTTGAATTCAAATTAGGAAGGTTCATCATTATCCTACACTTTTTCTGAAGTTTTCTACCCACTATTCTTGAAGATCTAATCGCAAATGTCATTTTGATCTTGTATTTGTGGTCTATAACAGGTCAACAGAAAGTATACTCTATACCTATACCATGGGAAGTAATATTTCGTAATTCTTAAGGATATCCTTAAGAATTTCGAAATATTACTTCTCTGGTGAATAAACGGCTGTATTTTTTTTTTTGTAATTTAAACTGAATCCTATCGGACCGTTTACCTATGTCTACTTACATTCAACTTGATACAATTATGCATTTTTTAAATAAAGGCAAAAATGATCACCTTCCTGCTCTTATCCCATTTTACTTGGAGTCGGTGCAACACGTGTTTTTCTTCTATTCTCCTCTATCAGACATCACAGTACCATTTACTCCTTTTTAATTCATACCATTTCTAATACAACCCATCCATCTTTTCTTTGGCCTTCCCCTTCTCCATCCATTATATTCATACTCAAGTGTAAAAATGAAGTTAGTTATAATTTTATGATACACAACAACCTCCAATAATTTATCTGTAACACAGGAACCTTTAGAAAAAATAGCAGTAAAGGTTGAAGAGTACAGTGAGATGCGTAAGGAAAAGCTGAACAGGGTACGTCTGGTGGAATCTGAGAAACAGAAGTTGGAGCCAGCTATGCATGAGGCAGTCAACCTAATGAACCTAACTAATAATGCTATACGAACTAGGAATATGTTACTGCAGAAATATATGTGAGTATTCTCTATGTTCTTTCAAATCAAAGGTAATATAACCATACGGGCTATTATATTTTTGAGCCCTTTGGGGTTGAAACGTTTGGGATATAGGGGCCGAGTGCACAAATTCTGTATAGTTCTGTTTAGTATGGTTTCTGTCACACATTGTACTGTATTATGAATATAATAAGTGCGTCCAAATCAAAGGAGCACTTGTGTTTTCGAATTCGAATAAGTAGTTTTTCTTCGTAGCGTGTGAGTCTATGGTTATTAAATTTGTCTTGTTCAGTACTTGTCCACGCTAACAGCGTTGTTGGTGGAGTTGTACAAGTCGTCGCGTGTGCAGCTGTATGCATAATACAAAGTAATTAACACTTGCTTCGACAGTGAAGAGAAAGATCTTGAAATTAGAATACCTAAGCGTTTTTAATGCTGTTTAAAGCTATTTTTGTAGGCCTACTAGAGTTTGAACTTTGTTGTAAATCTACCATATGATTAGAAGAAGCTTAAAATCTGCATTTATGTACTGGAAACTGCGAATTAACTTTCTACTTTGTAAACAATCTGTACAGTGAGAATTCACTCTCTTAGTTCAATAACTCTATAAAATATTACTCAATCTGACAGACAATGACTTAACTGCAGAGCTCAAGGATCGCGCTCAACTTGCTTACAGCAAACCTATTGTCTGTCCTGAATAACTTTGCATATAAATAACATGAAAAGTCATTTTTGACATCCAAATACGGTTTATTTTTAGTACTAAAGACTGACAGTAAAACCTACTATTGATTCTAGTAGAATTTCTCTTTTTTGGTTTTTGGTGAAAAGCTAATAACTTCAACCCATGCCTGAGTTCTCAGCGTGGGGATATATTGCACTCCTACCTACTAAAAACACCCCGGGCCCCTTCTACTATCTAAGCCATAGTAAGGGGATCACATGTGCAATTCTGATGTAGTTTACATATAAAACTTCCTTTTTCTTCTATCTGTTAAAAAAAATGTTGCTTTGCGTTGTTTTAAGATCTAAGCTTACATAGAGACAGATAGCGAAAAGCGACTTTATTTTATACTATGTAGTGACGTCTTGTTTTAATTTCAGTTTTGAAACTAAGAAAATAATTGTAAGTAAGGAGAGTGATATGGCTGAACTACGAGAGACTTTAGCTAGTATTGATGAAAGACTGAATGCGCTCAAAGAGGAGTTAGAAGGGAAGACTGCGATTTTAAGAGCTGGCACCCAGTAAGTGTATCTTTTGTGTTATTTGTCTTATTTACAGGGTATATCAAACATCATGTTGTAGCTCATCATCGTAGCAAATGGAAAGATGTGATCTCTGCCCTCCCCCAAGGGAAAGAGGCGTGACGTTTATGTATGTATGTATCAAACATCATTATTATCTTCCTGCCCTTATCCCATTTTACTTGGGGTCGGCGCAACACATTTTTCTTCCATTATCCCCTATCAAAACTCACAGTATCATTTACTCCTTTTTCATTCATATCATTCCTTATGTCATCCATCCATCTTTTCTAGAGAGTAGTAAGTTTTATTGGTCCATCTCTTGTTTCCACCAAGTTGCGAATGGCCTGATCTTCCCCTAGTTTAGTATCTTATTGACGACAAAATGTTTTTTCATGATGTTTAAAGGCGTGGCGCATCCAAAATTCATCAATACTCGTGCTTCAATACCATAATTAGAAGTTATTCCAAAATAAATAACTAGAAGACGAATTTTAAGTTTCCCCAAATGTACCCAACCTTAACTGGTCTTGCTTATGCGTCATTTCTTCTCCATCAATCAAACGAGATAGCACAAATCTTTGTTATTTTTGCATAAAAAATCTTAACACAAAGCAATAAGGTTTATATTACCTTGACTTGGTTTCAGTCGGCACTAGGTTACACAAACTGATATAAAACAGTGATGTACGTCTTCTATAATTTAATGAATTATTTCTATTTGACAGGCCTGTTGGTGTAGTGGTTAGGGTCCCTGACTGCTATACCGGAGGTCGTGGGTTCGATTCCCACCCAGGACAAATGTTTATGTGATAGCACGATCATTTGTTCTGTGTCTGGGTGTAATTTATCTATAGTATGTATGTATTTAGAAATATATGAGTATGTTTATCGGTTGTCTATTACTCATAACAAGCTACTAAGTTTGCTTAACTTGATACTAGATGGCGTTGTGTGAATATTTATTTATTTCTAGACAATATGACGAGCTTCGGACTCAGAAAGAGGCAGTACAAGAGAAGATGCAGATTTGTAAGAGAAAGACTGTTACTACTCAAGCGGATCTCTCGCAAAGTAACAAGAAGAAGAAAAATCTTGAGCTCTTGCTAGAACAGGAGAAAGGAAAGCTTATTGAGTTTGAAATGGTGAGTATATTATGCTAAACGTAATCTTACTAGATTCTGCTACTGCCTGTAGAAATTAACAACTACCTTTGCTCTCTGCACAGTATAAATTGATTTTGAAATTGTAGTTCAAGATTGTGGAACCTAAGATAGAAATACGCTTGTACGATACGATTACATAAAGAAAGCACAGCTAATAGAAATCTCTATTCCTAGACAGCACGTTTCGTTGAAAACTTTGTTTAAAGACATCTCGGTACAAGGGAGACGCTGTACTCAGATCTCTCTTTAAAAATAGCACTTCTTGCCAAATCATCAAAAAGTTTACGAACTTTTTTCATAGAAACCACTGTTTCCAGCTATCTTGGTTCACAAAAAACGCTTCCCCCCTTTTTATGATTTTTCATTCTCACGATGTTCACAGCTTTTATCTTCTTTTTTCTAGAACGTTCGTTTGTTAATTATAATTAAAATTTACAGATACCAAATAAAAACAGGCAAGAAATAGAAGATTGCGAGAGACTCCTCGTCAAGCATAGAGAAAGTAAGGAGAAACTCGAACACGAGTTACAGACTGTTGTGGCCAATGTCAGGTGTGTATATAGAATTTAACGAAAATAAACCATATGGCTTTGTAATAAGAGTGCTATTTGGTTCATACTTATCACTGAACTTCAAAGTTTTTAAGACATGAAATAGTGTGATTCATAACCTTTTTGAATGATGTCTTATCTGATATTCGCACCCTTAACACACTCAATGGCGCCCCATGTTGTCTTCTATATTTGAGAGAGTTACTTCTTAATATTAGGTTGTGTTTAATAACCAAGATATATTCTAAAGGTCATGGCACATTATGCAAGCACGGTAACGGCACCGCTCCAACCCAGCAATTAACTTGTCATTTGAATTTGAACATTAAATCGTATGTCGTATAACATATTTCATAACGGCAATACAAAAAGCCGACGGCGGATCGTCAGCGCGCTTGCCGGTACTTAACAACTTCGAGTTGTTAAGTGGCGGCCCGCGCGCTTGAAGCATGCGAACCGCATTACAGCCCGCCAACTGCGACCTGTCCGCCAGGCGTCAGCGAGCGAAACAAATGCCATACAATGTGTGTTACTCGCAGTGAAACGAAGATTCCACCTTGCGGCCGGCGCGCGGACCGCGAGCATACAACTCGCGGTTGGCGCGCGGGCTGCGAGCTTGCACCTCGCCGGCGACGCATGGAAAGCGCGCCGGCGGCTAGCGGTAGCCAAAATTCCAAATAACGCCATGCTGCAGCTGTGCCGTTACCGTGCCGTTACAGTGTGCCATGACATTAACACAATTAATTATTCTACGACGTCAACAATTGTTAATGATCGATTAAGTATCAGCAAAATCAAACGTCATTTGTTCATCATTTAGAACTCATCGGCCATCATCCACTCTTCACCGCTTTCAGCTGCCATCAACCTCGATAAAACCTCACTAAATTATAATTTATATACAATACACTCCATTAACAATATCAACATATCCTAATTCCACTCAGGACAAAAACCCAAGGCCTGCAAGAAACAAAAGACAGACTCCAAGCTCAACTCATCGATTTGAAGAAGATAGTCGATGAGGCCAACAACAGGTTCAGACTATCAGAGTCAGAGCTCAAGATCTACGTGAGCACAGAAGAGAAGGAAGCCCAGAAGTTGGAGAAGATGAAGGAAGCTTATATTAGGGCTAAGGAAGCGCTCGACGAGAAGCAACCGTAAGTTTTAACTCAGACTAAAATAGCAACTTAAATGATATAACGGTATACTCTGTTCCTTTTGGGTGCCAGGGTCACGGTAACTCTCACGAACATCCGTATATAACATCGGTATACTCACGCGTGTTTATCGGGATAGCGCGACTAGTTTCGGACACAACCGGAGTCCTTCATCATGAGCTCACGCAGAGGCGGGCGAGCGCGTCGAACTTAGAACCTAGTTCGACTCGCGACCCCGCTGTTCGCAAGAACAACGCATAGCAGACGCATAGTAAAATGTTAGTCTTAGATACCACGTGAGTAGCGTGTTTCAGTGTTATTAACTACGCAGTACACTTGCCACCTATCTTATGAACCAGAATAACTTATAACTGTGCCAAGTGTAAGTGTTTTGTAGAGGCGTAAGTCCAACGACGGTCGAAGATTGCTGAAGAAGATGCACATTGTATTTATTATCATTTGTTTACCTAAAATTCCATGTTTAATCCTTGTAACAGATTGCTAAACGAGTTATCAACATCACTGCCGAAAGACGAGAGGAATTTGCAAGAAATACTCAAAAAGCTCCAATCACTAAAGAATGCAGAGTTCCAGGTGTTGAATGAAGCAAATACTCTAAGGTAATTTAAATAAGACATTTTATTTTTATTTATTCATTTATTTAACATTTTATGTACTTATACAATTTAAATATAACATAGCATTCGAATAGTAGAGGTATTTTAGCTTGTTTTAATTCTATTTGATGTTGTCAAATGTTCAAATTTCTACTTTGATCTGTGTGAGTCTGGCTTACATTTGCCTTGCTTTTCTAGAAAGAAAGAATATTTCAAATCAAATATTTTATGTGTGAAACAAAGGTTTACATGGTTACATAAGATGAACTATGTATAAAATTGACAATTGAAAAAATACTTAAAAATCTAAATCAGTAGCGAATAAATCTAGAAGTAAAGGATGAGATGATACAACTTCATTAGTCTTAATACACTTCGTGTACTTTAGGTTTAAATAATTATAGTATTTTAAATTGTATAGTAATATAGTATTGATATGGGCCTTGATGCCTGGAATAAATGGATAAATAAATGCATAAATAAATAATAATACGTATTTTCTGTGTATAGATCTCAGCTGGAAGAATCTCGTCAAGCGATGTCAGCTAACAGATCGCGCGGCCGAGTGCTCGACTCGTTGATGCGGGAGAAGAACAACGGTCGACTGCCAGGGATATATGGTAGACTGGTGAGTAACTGTCTTAAATATAGATAAAGAGATGCCCCGTACATTGTACGGGTACCTAGCACTTGGTCCTTGGACAGTCTGCTTTGTTAGGAACGTAGTTTATTTCAGCCTTTTATTATGAAAATAAGTTTCCTTATATGCCGTTTTCATTCAATTAAATAAAGAAAAACAATATGCTTAAGTATAAAATTTTCTTGAATCCTTGAAGATTAGGGCCTGTAGACGTTACACTTCTCTTAGTACTAAGAGCTTGTCCAGAAAGAGCGAATTCGCTGCGATTCTCTCGCGCGTATTACGCGCGACCATTGCGTCCACAAGGTGCGTACCAACGCGCGAGCATTTGGGGAGGAATTCAGTACGAAACATGGAGTTGATACGTGCACTCGCTCTAGAGTTCGCGCGTCAACTGGACGCAACAAGGCGTCCCTAGTATCTCGACTCGCGCGCAACATGCGCGAATAAAGCGCGAGTCGAGAGTCTGGCGTAGTGCACGCGATTTACGCGCGTATTTTGAATTCGCGCGATGCTTGTGGACGCGAAGTATTGATGTCTAGTATCTCAACTACGCGCGTATGGATTCGCGCGAAACGATTCGTGGCGAATTCGCCCCTTCTGGACTAGGTCTAACGCTGATCTAATCGCTCCGAAACTTTGAATTGACGTTGACCATGTGACTTGTCATTCCTATATATTTGAGGGATTCGATCAAGGCTCGCACATGTAAAAATTAACTTGTCTATGGGCTGAGGTAAAATCCTTCACATACACTCGGTATTATTTTTTCTACTTCATTGTAATTTTATCGTATTTCTTAACGCGGTGCACAACGTGGCATACATTATCAAATAACTGTGGTTTTCCACGGAGAATTCTGCGACTTTTCAAAACAGCTCACGGAATATAATTCATATCACCCCATATTTCGGACAACTAACAGGTCTTATTCGCAATATAATTCAATATTTCTTTTCTCCCGACGTTTCGACCGAGTTCCACCGACTGGTCACGGGTAGACTGTCCACAATTTGTATCGCGAATAAGACCCGTTTGATGTCTGAAATATGTGTACAAGTCCCGAAAGGTTGAAAACATTCATATCACCCGATCGTCACTTCCTAGGCCGAAATGAATCAAAATAACAATTCTTTCAGGGTGACCTGGGTGCTATCGACACTCGATACGACGTAGCGATATCAACCTGCTGCGGCGCGCTCGATAACATCGTCGTGGACAACGTGGAGACCGCACAGGCTTGTGTGGAATTCCTCAAGAGGAATGGCGTGGGCCGCGCCACATTTATAGCGCTGGATAAACAGGAACATCTGAGGCAGACGTATGAGAGACGGACGAGCTAGTAAGTGGATGGAAATTAACATTTATTTTAGTTATTATTATGTGTTCATATGACATGCCGTCCATGAACGTTTGAATCCGTTATTAGCTTGATAACAGATTGAAAAATATATGTATGGACGTTTGATCATGTACTGTCATAAGCATTTTATTATTTTCTTCAATGCTAACCTGTTAATCAAATTGCACCAAATTCTGTCTCTGAAGTCAAGAAAAAAAAAAGAAATTATTGACCAAAAGTCTACTATTCTCAACAATAGATTTCATATAGCACACATTGGAGTTAGTCAAGGTATAGTCACTATAGTATCTCGTCTTAATAAGAAGCCTCATAATACCTTGCTACATGTGACCATATTTAACGCCTCCCTTAAGATTTATGTTACTTAAACAGCCCAGAAAACGCCCCTCGTCTCTTCGACTTGGTCCGAGTGCGCGACAACCGCGTACTCCCTGCGTTTTACTACGCGCTGCGAGACACGCTCGTGGCGAACGATTTGGAACAAGCGTCGCGGATCGCGTACGGACGGACGCGGTATAGAGTGGTCACGTTGAAAGGAGATGTTATTGAAATTGCTGGTAAGTTAATATGTTACTGTTAATGATTTTTAACTTTTGCGACTTGTACACATATTTTAGACGGCAAACGGGACTTATTCGCGATCATATCAGTCCACCCGTGCAACGTCGGGAGAAAAGAAATATCGAATTATATCGCGAATAAGTCCCGTTTGTAGTCTAAAATAAATATGCTACTGTGTTTTGTTATTTAGATGTAAGTAAAATACTTGTCCAGGATTGAAATACCGTATCTAGCCACAGATTTAAACAGCTTTTGCAAAAATAATTATTGTCTATACTGAAAAAACCATTGATAGCCCAGTCAAATTAGGTAAAATAAGGGGTCAACATCGGAATGAAAGATAATAAGCTGAAAATTGGTGAGAACCTTTGTTTGGTCGCCCTGAATATTGCCTCAAAAGTCACAAGTTCTATCGTGTCCGCGTCTTAAGATATTCAAGGTCAAAGGTCACGAAAAACATTTTTTCGCGAATATCTCGGTTCCTATTGCTTAAATGATATTTTCACCAATATCAAAGTTGTAGAGTATAAAATTCTCTACAACTTTTGTCTAAACTTTTTTTTTATACGATCAACCGTTTTTGAGGTAGAGCACAACGAGTGCGCAGCGTACAGGCATATAATATATGAAGTAATGCAGGGTCAAGCGTGAGTTTCGGTTATCAGTACGTTGTATAAAGTCAATTATTGACAAATAAAAAAATAATTATTAAGCAATGTCCATTATTTCCGTACATAGTAGGTCGGGGAAAAAGTCCTTTCGCATTATACCATGTACGAACTTGTAATAAAATCTCTCTCTCTCTAATAAAATTAGAATTTGGAATTATGTTCTCTAAAATTTTAACTTTCAATTGTACTAAAACCAGCCAGATACAAATACTATAGCCAAAAAAAATTATTACAAGTTCATACATGCTATAATGCGAAAAGACTTTTTTCCCGACCTATTATGTACCGAAATAATGGATATTGCTTTATAATTATTATATAATTATTATAGCCAAAATTATATCAAGGTTTTGTAGCAATTGCCATTATTAATATTTATTGGGTTTTAGCTTTAGTTTAGTAAACAAGAAACATGAAAAACAGAAAATACTAAAATCGAACAAAAATACTTATCGGGTTTTACTGTTCAAATTAATTTCGAAATAAGCATTTAATGTTTAATTATAGGGTATTTGCTCACTTTGCCAAGCGACTTTCTTAAAACCTTGTTTGAGGAAGAACCCAATAAATCATATTTGACTTACAATACAAACTCTAGAGCCGCGTCCAGATATCGCGAGGCATGCACCGCGAATGGTTCGTGTCGCATGCCTCGCGCTGTGTGGACGAGTGTGCTCATGAGGTGGGCCTTCATGGCTCCAAATGGCTTAACTCAAATGGATGGATGCAAAACAAGTATCACATTCACGATCACTCAATTTTTCTTTCAATTACGTGTTTCACCGGGTCGAAAGAAGTTGACATGAGCTCTGCTTCCGAAGAAGAACTTTTACTTTGTTTGGTGGTTGTTTCTCATCATATAATAACGAGAAAACCGAAAAAAAAGTGGTGCAAAGCGTGGCTGAAGAAAAGGGTCAATTTTACACACATTAATTTGTTAAATTAACTATCATTGGAGCCAAGTGATTGGAGAGATTATCTGCGAATGGACGAGCCTACATATTTTAAACTACTGCAACACGTCACCCCACTTATAACTAAACAAGACACCAATATTAAACAAGTAATAAGTCCTCATGAGAGGCTGTGTGCCACTCTTCGTTTTTTAGCATCAGGAATGAGCTATGAGAAGCTAAAATTTCTAACTATAAAATTTTCACAACGTTTGGGAGTATTGTACCAGAAACTTGTAAAGCAATTCTCACCGTATTGAAGGATTATATGAACGTATGTATTTAAATATATTATTTTAATTTGGATAAAATAATACACTAAAATTTGGTAACAAAACAAACAACTGGGTCTTGCACGGAACAATCCCATGATGGAACATCTCCATGCGGAATGAACACAAAATGGAAGTCGGGTTGCGCATTCACGGGCAGCGCAGCGCGATGGCATGACGTAGTGTGTCCCCACTGACGATGCGACAGCATGATGATGCGGCTTGATGCCGCGGTGCGGCGTGATAGATTTTGATACGAATGGAAATCCAGAGTTTTAATTACATCATGCCAAAAGGATTTCACATTCACAATCAATATTTGGACGTATATCATGCCATTTGACAAGATGGCATGACCGTGAATGCCCACCTATAGTGAGCATTCGCGTCTTACGATCGTTGCGAACGCCACCACATTACAAGCCGTGCGCTCCGCATGGACGGATAAGTGTTGTTTGCGATGCGCGGTCACTTAATATTGAGCTTAATATTTAATGAATCACTATAATATAAGCCGTAGCTGCAATCTGCACGTCTCGCCTTGTCGGGGCCATTTTTCTACTGGCGAACACCGTGCGTGGTGGTTTGCGTGCTCAGCTTGAGCATGTGTCGTACGGGACGCACGCACAAATGTACCATCGTATGCCTCAGGTTGAAGCATGCGGGGCCCATTCGTGACGAACCATTCGCGGCGCATGCCTCGCGATGTCTGGACGCGGCTTAATACCTTTGTCCTGTAGAATATTCTTCATCTTTAAAACAATATCCATTTGAGCAAGGTCCAGATCTGATGAACTATTTAAAATATGTGCCAACATCAAATACAATTACGACTCGGAGAAATATTGATTATGCCTCAGATCAATCTAGGGATGAAAATTGTTTATTTAGCAGTGACTATTCCGATATAGTGGGATCTATCCCACTTACGTGCCAGATTCAGACGCAGATATTCAAAATGATACTGAATTCATGCAAAATGATCCATGCAAATTGATGGTTCCTGAGCCTCCATATATGGAAGAATGCGCCATAATAGAAATAATCAGTTTATTTGCAATTACCCAACGAAATAGAGCAGTTGTATTCCACTCAGTTACCAATAAGTGTTGCCAAAAAGAAAGACCCGATGAAAATGTGCGAAAAAGTCATCATACCTGAAGAACTCCATGCATGGGTACGTGATATGAAGACATACAGCCAGAAACCAGCTTTTGAGAGTGATGAGGAGTCATTTTTTTATGTATTTTCTGTGTAATTTCCTTAAAATAAATTGATTGAACAACGGTAAATGTCTTGTTTATTTGAGGTAAAACCCAATAAGTCAGTACCCTGTATCACTTTTATTTTTTTTTATTAAAAAGTAGTCAACTTTAGAAATTTAAAAAATGTTTTTACATTAATTAAATGCATAAGCTTCAACAAAAAATATTCATTTTGTTGATTTTATTTGAATTGAATATATATTTTTATGCTTAAACCTTTAACACTGTATATCTCGCAAGTAACAATTTCACACTTATTGGGTTTTAGCACTGAACCCTCGATATATTATATGACTGTACGCTGCGCACTCGTCGCGTTCTACCTCAAAAACGGTTGATCGTATAAAAAAAAAGTTTATCCAAAAGTTGTAGAGAATTTTATACTCTACAACTTTGATATCGGTGAAAATATCATTGAAGTGATGGGAATCGAGATATTCGCGAAAAAATGTTTTTCGTGACCTTTGACCTTGAATATCTTAAGACGCGGACACGATAGAACTTGTGACTTTTGAGACAATATTCAGGACAACCAAACAAAGGTTCTCACCAATTTTCAGCTTATTATCTTAAATTCCGAGGTGAAACCCCTAATTTGACTGGGCTATGATCATCACTATCATGATCATTAGTACTTTTTATCAACCCACTTTAATTAAGGCATATACATCCCTAAGACTGTTCTACCTAATGTTGTGTACAGTAAGTTTATTATCTTGTATCTATCCAACTGTAATAATTATATTTGCAATATTTTTCTCAATGTGTGCAGGAGTGAAGCTAGAAATATCTTAATGCATTCGTTTTAATTCTTGTATATTTGTTTTGGTGATGGTTGTTACTTTTACATCTGAATCAAATTCTCTTAAAGTTCAATCAATTATATTATATTTTAATAAAAATCAATCAAATTATAAAATATTATGCGCTTTTATTAATAATTATTGTATTATAGGTACAATGTCTGGCGGTGGCAAAACGATGATGCGAGGCAGAATGTCCAGTTCAGTACAACAGGATACGAGCGAACAGGACCCCGCAGTCATTAGGGCTAATGAGACCAAACTCGAGCAGTTGGAAGAGAGGTAACTAAATATTATTACTTTTTGTTCATTCATCATCATCATTCCCCTGCCCTTTTCCCAATTATTGTTTGGGATAGCGCAGTATGTGTTCTTCCACACGTTCCTATCTGACGTCATCTCGTAAGTAACACTCTTTGCAGCCATATCATCTTTCACACAATCCATCCATCGTTTCTTTGGTTGTCCTCTTCCTCTTTATCCATCCACATTCATGTTCAACACTTTTTGTTTATTTATAGTTATGATTAACACTAATAAAAACGAAAAACAAATTCATAAAGGTTTAAAAAAAGAATAAAATATGAATAAAAAAAGAACAAAACAAATCATATCTCTAGCATGCAATCATCTCGCAATACGCCAAGCATTCAGACAAGATCACTTTCCACTCATCCGCAAACACATCACAATCTGGTCTGGACTAGTCTGGAGTCCAGGAGAGCATTGAGTGCGGAAAGTGATCGCGGTATAGGCGACCTCGCGCGTACGATTACAAGATTTTGTTTCAACTCTTTGTCTAGTTAGATCGTAGGACTCAATCCCACGACTTCCGCTATTAGCAGTGATTGCCACTGACCACTAGACCAACAGATCAGCCACCAATATAAATAAGATCCCACTGCTGGGCAAAGGCCACCCCTTTCTTCTTCCAAACCTTCCTGTCTTTTGCGATTTCTGACCACTATCTTATAATTATATCACCAATACTTTGTATTAATATATTTCTGGTCTTCTACAATTATATTATTTTCTTGAATCGTTCTCTCTTTACGTAGCCGTCTTTTTAAATCTTCATTTTCTAATACATTTATATTATGACCAGGCTAACAGAGCTTCGGAATGAACAATTGGAGTTGGAAGACGCGTCGGCCATGCTGCAGAGGACCACCCGCGAAAGCAAGCTTACTCTCAACAAGCTGAAAGTTGAAATACAGAGCTTGATCGAACAAATACCAATAATGAAGGTAACTAGCAACCCAACCCCAACTTGTGAAACTGTGACACGCGTAAAATACTTTGTATTGGATAAAAACATCCTCTTCGGCTGTTTGAGCGGACAGAAGTAACAAAATAAACACACAGAAAGTAACAGTAGTGTGATGGAGAGTGGTTCGCTCTGCGTTTTTCTTGTTTAATTATTAATTAAAAAAATGTAATAAAAAACATGACTTATCTAATCATATAATCCACAGGCGCAAATAAAGCAACAAGAGGCTAGAGTAAAGGCCTCCAAGACGGACGCGAGACAGAAAGCGAATCTAGAAGCGGCCGTGGCCAGCGCGCAAGAGGACCTGGAGACAGCCAGACATGACGCCGGAGAGGTGAGATATACTACTTAAATATTAGCTGTTATACCGCGTGGATGTCGGTTATAGCTTATTTTCTTATAACCCGGTGGAAATCCTCATGGACTGCCCTCGTCAGGGGGTTGACGAGGGGGTGTGCCGGACTTTTACCAACTAAAACCACTGGAGCGTCCTCATCTACCTGTGGCAGGGGGTACGGGGTTCGCTTTCGCATTCACCGCACATGTCGGTTATAGCTGCGAAAATATTACCATTTTTCTGCTGCAGTCGGATAAAAGTAGCCTGTGTTTTTCTAAGGTGGCTAAAATTGTTATTTCTTTTCAAGTAGGTGGGTAAGTCCATGTGTTTGTTGTTAATCTTAGGTGTCAGCTAAATTAATCCCAAATTTCATCAAAAGCAGAGTGAAGAGGTAACAAAACTTACATCTAGTACACTCTTACACATACTTTCGCTTTTATAATGTTAGAGTTTGTATGTAGCGTCCAAATACTAAAACACGATTTATGCTTCGCTACTTTACACAATAAATTGACAAAGACAACATGAGACGGTGATTTAAAACGAATTTCACTATTTAGCCATTTAACACTATGGTGATAATTGTTTTATTTATAAATGTTCCTCGTGTTTTTACCAAGTTTTATTTGCATTATCTAAAAGGTGAATGACCGATTATGTATTCAAGCATTACGTCCGCTTTTGTTTGCATTTAAATAGAATTTACTTGATAGAACGAATTCCAGAATAAGTTTTTATTATACTTTTATCTGTTGACTTATTTGGAAAGTAATCAACTGATTGTAAAACCAAATTGGCCATTGTAAAATGGAAAAAGAAATTAATGAAAAATAATTGCAAAATAACAAAGTGGAGAAGTTCACAACTTCCCGTTTTTAGATTCCAATATTAGAATCCAGGTTTCCTCAAGATGTTTCCTTTATCGTTCGTCAGTGTTTGCGTTTGTCATCTTAGAATAATTAACTATGAAAAAGTCACATTTGTACTTGCCTATTTTGGGGAACGAACGAGCATCTCATATATGTACATAGAACTGCAAGACCTCCACGACTTGTTCGTTAATAAAACCTTTTTCTATCAATAGGTCGAGAAAGAAGTACAAGGAGTCGACGCTCAAATATCGGCAGTCGCCGGCGGTAAAGTGAAGGATCTTCAGACGAAAGTCGACGATCTCGCTAAGAAGATAGAAAAGATCATCAATGAAATAACCAAGCTGAAAGTCGCTATTAACTCTAGCATAAGGTTCGTTTTTGGTTGAATTTTTATCATTATGTCACTGGACATGAATGTGGACGGATATAGGGGAAGAGGATGACCAAAGAAACGATGGATGGATTGTGTGAAAGGTGATGTGACTGCAAAGTGTTAGTTGCGAGATGACGTCATATAGGAATGTGTGGAAGAAGACATGCTGCGCCGACCCCAAATAATAATTGGGATAAGGGCAGGAGAATGATGGGTCATTATTTAATTAGAGAAGGGAACAGGAGATTGAATAAAAAGTTTTAGATTATATAAACTCCATATTATCTTATTCCGGTCTATACCTAAGAACTATTTGTTTAGATATTTTTATTTTGTATTGAGAACTAAAACAGTTAGGAATGTCGACTGTTTATATTGAAATGATTTAATAACACACAAAGTTTCATTTCACACCATTTTAAGTCTTAGTTTTTCAAGTTGAGAACGTTTGTACAGCAGAATTATTTTAACTAACACCATCTTCTCTGTTCCTCCCGTATTGGATAGTCTACTAAGATAAATACTATACCCGTACCTTTGTTTAGGAACGCAAATAAATCCAAAGACACCATCAACCAAATGGAGCTAGACTATAGAGACACGGAGCGCAATCTGGAGAACTTAAACAATCAGAAGAAACAGCTCACTATAGAGACAGCACAGCTGACGAGGGCTTTGGAAGAGGTTTGTTACTATACACTTAAAATTACGTGTTTCATTATTATCAGCCTATCGCAGTCCACTGGGCATAGGCCTCTACAAGTGCACGCCACTGAGCTCTGTTTTCAGCCACTCGTATCCAGCTAAGCCTACGACGTAAGATAGATTTTCAAAAAACATCGGATATGTGTTTTTTCATTTATATAATCAGTAGAATATACGATGTTATATCGACTCAAATATGATAAATCGTATGAAAGTTGGTGACCGTAACGTCAATTGTTATTAAAAGTGCATTGAGACGTGACGTCACACGAGAATCAACTCAATATACTCCATTTGTTTAGGTAGTTAACTAAATGTAAACAATCTTGGCGTTACTTTTTAACCAAAAAAATCATTTTTAATTTGGATATTACTGCTTATAAATCAATTAACTATAGTTTTAGAAAATCTGAATGTATTTCATGTTGTAAAACGTATTTTACATTTTTAAAGATCACATTTTGTTTAAAAGACATACCAAAATTGTTTACATTTAGTTAATTACCTAAACAAATGAAGTATAAATGCATATAATATGGTCTTCATTTATTATTTACGCGATAAAAGAGCAATAAACGTATCTATTATGTTTTGGAAATCTATCTATAGACTAATTCGTTTTTTAAATACCCAAATCCGTCAAACCTTTTTTTTTTAAGTTGATTCCCAACTCAAAACACACTTTAACACTCGCCCAATATTCAACATTCACAGCTAGACGAACAGTTAAACGAAGGCGCAGATGAGTACAAGGACCTTAAAAAGGAAATAGCAAGACTTCAGAGCAATGAGAATAGGATCAAAGCTGAGCGGTTGGAGGCTAAAAACGCCGTCACTAAGATGGAGAAGACGATACAGGACTGCCAGGCCAAGCTGCCCTTGTGGGATAGAGATGTAAGATAACAGTGTATTGTTATTCAAGCTTTTACTGTTCTATCTAGTTTTCTAGCTCAAACTAACCTTATAAAATAATAATTTTTAAAGTGATACTCGCAAATAATTATCGTTTTTAAACAAATGCTAGAATTCATGCACAGAACACCTGTTTACCACTGATTTGAAAGTGGTAAACAGGTGTTCAACAAGTGATACTCGCAAATGTTTAGCGTTTTTAAACAGACGCTAGAATTTTTTTGGACAACAAACGGGTCTTATTCACGATATAATTTGGTATTTATTTTCTCCCGACTTCCCGTTTGTTGTATTAAATATTTGTACAAGTTTAAAAACATTAGATGCTAGAATTTAATTACTAATTCTGTGCATGGGCAAAAATCTTTCTTCAATGAAAACAGGAAGTTCTTAAAAAGTTGACTCTCTATACATAAGCGCTTACGCAAGCTAAATTTTACTTTGTTGCGTCCCTACTAGATTTCTTATTAGAATGGACTTGAGCATTGTATTAATATAATACATTTGTAGATTACACAACCTAAAGCTAATATTATAGATGTGAGCTATAACATTACTCCACAATGAATTTGTTACCTATTGTCATCCAACCATACTTACAAGTAATTTTTCCAACAGCTCCGCTCTCTAGTACTAGAAAACCCAGGTATAGAAGGTGTGCCGGGCATGGAGCCTGTAGAACCACTAGCAGAACATACTGCTGAGGAGTTAGAGGATGCACAGGTCGAGGAACTGAGGAACAGACTGACGGCCCAGAAGCAACGGCTAGGGGATAAGAAGCCTAATATACAGGCTATTCAGGTAGGATATTAATTAATTGTTAAGAATAGTTGAAACTACATATTTCGCTGTCATGGATATCAACTATGACTACAAATTTGCTTGTGTGTCAGCCAACACCACACTCTCAAACTCGTTGATTTTATAATATTAGTATGATTGTAAAAACATTTTTCCATCTGTACTACACAAGTCCCAACAGCTATATTACTATACAGTGACTTCGAAGAGTTTCCCGTGACCCCTCCATGGTGGCGCACGCCGAAAACTCGGGGGTTTTAGTAGGTACGGGGCCGCCTCATGGCCCAAGCCCCACACTCCACAATTATTTTTTTTGCCTAAAAGTAGCCCTAACGCAATTATTGTCATTAATAGTGTCTTAGATTAAAATATTGCCCACGACTTCGAAGTCACCCGTATAGTATAAAACAAAATAGCTTTCTTGTCTGTCTGTCATAGAGACAGACGGACAGACGGAAAGAGTCTTTGTATGCTTAGATCTTGAAAACTAAGCAATGGATTTTGATATGGTTATTTTTAATAAATATAATGTTTCAAGAGGAAGGTTTATAATAGTATGGATAATATTATCAGCATTGCACCTATGGGAAGCCATTAATCTGAAGTGGGTTGCTAATAATAATAAGCTTTAACTTAATCATATAATTTATTTAATCCTCATTAAATATTGTTAATGTTAACAGGACTTTAAGGCCAAAGAGGAGTTATACCTCCGTCGGGCGGCGGAACTGGATGAGATCACAGAGAGGAGGAATGAGATGAGAACACTCTTCGATAATCTAAGGAAGAAGAGGACTACTGACTTCTTAAGCGGTATGTACTCCTTACTCTGACCTGGTTTATAATAGCATTTTATCTATGAATATACACAGCTGCTGCTAGGAGCAACTGGAGAAAATTGTCCCGGCCCAACCTCAATGCTGACAGGGACTAATGATGGTCACAATCCTCAATCAATGGGAAAACGACTTTAGTGATGATGATGATCTATGTATACTGAATGAAGTATGTTATGACTGTTCAATATTTGTGTACAACCTTGTTGGACATTAATATGAAATAGGATCTACCCATGGTCTACGGAAGAACAAAAAGTATATTATCAATAATATTTTTGCTATTTATACAGAAAAGAGAATGTTATGACTTAAATGTTTGTGTGGAAGAAACCAACAGCCTTGTTGAAAATTAATATAAAATAGGATTCACCCATGGAAGCATTGAACGGAAGAACAAAAAGTATATTATCATTAATATTTTTGCTTTTTTTAGGGTTCAATACAATAACAGCTAAGCTAAAGGAGATGTACCAGATGATCACATTGGGAGGCGACGCTGAGTTAGAGCTGGTCGACTCTTTAGATCCGTTTACTGAGGGTATTATATTCAGGTATGTATTCTTTTGTTAGACACCAAATGTATTGGTTACTTAGTTTTTTTTTTACAGTACTTATAAAATATTATGTTTGAATGAATTAACTTGTGTAAAATGACTTTATTGCATTCTCCCTTGTCACATTGTACATCGTCCGTGCTTTTGCAAAAGCTTGACAAAATGTCACACTAGACTTTTTCAGCGGGAGACTTGGCATTCTGCAAGTAAATCTCAGGTATATCACCTATGAATCAAGGGTTAATTTTGAATAGACACTTCATAGACCACATCCCCTCCACTACCGCCTTCCAGTTATTTTTACTTGGTTCCTAAAGCTATCATATTTATTTACCCAGTGATTACCACAGTAAGTTGAAACGTTGTGTAGCGTCACGTTTCATTGTATGTTTTATTGATAAATGACGTTACTTACCCCCACTTCCATCATCATTAATCCCCTGCCTTTATCCTAATTATCATTTAGGATCGGCGCAGCATGTATTGTCTTCTTCCACACATTCCTATCTGACGTCATCTCGCAAGTGACACTCTTTGCACCCATATTATCGCCACCACTTCCATATAAATAACAATCTTTGGTTCATTATATCCTGGTGTTTTATTCTATTGATTTGATTGATGCACTACCGCCTTCCAGTTATTTTTAATTGGGCCAGGTTCTAACCTACCTTTCTAACACTATCATATTTATCTACCCAGTGTCCGTCCACCAAACAAGTCCTGGAAGAACATATCGAATCTCTCCGGCGGTGAGAAGACTCTGTCGTCATTAGCGCTGGTCTTCGCTTTACATTACTACAAGCCGACGCCGTTGTACGTTATGGACGAGATCGATGCCGCTTTGGACTTTAAAAACGTGTCCATCGTCGCTAATTATATTAAGGTGAGATTTTATTTTGATTTTTTTTACTTGTTTTTTCTATTTATCCTGGTTTATTGCTAACAGTGGCCAGTTTTTTTGCGAAAGAATTACTACGAGGTTTCCTTTTGTTCTTAGCTTACCTCGTTTGTATTTGGGAACAGACAGGCCTTTACCCTTTACTTTAGATTGGATATCAAGTTTATGTATGTATGCTAATTAAAGCACATATACAAAAAAAAAAACGTCATTTGTCCGGAAAATGATTGTCGATAAGATTTTTTTTTTGCGATTAAATGTAGTCACACTTTCAATAATGTACAGATTCAAAGATGCCGTAAAATCGGCTGAGACATTCAGAATTTAGTGGCATATGAATCATGGATAAGAAATAAATAATATTTTTATATTAAACTAACTTCATAATAGAAACTCATATTTAACAAAAAATAAACTTTTAACTCTTATTTTTACTTACAGGAGAGGACAAAGAACGCTCAATTCATAATCATATCCCTTCGTTACAACATGTTTGAAGTCAGCCACCGTCTAGTGGGCATTTACAAAACTGAAGACTGCACTAAGTCTGTCGCAGTCGAGAACCGACTCCCGATCGTCTTTCCGTTAGACGAAACGGGTGCATGACCTTCAACCTCTTGGATCGTGGACTATCCAGGCCATTTCTTGGAGATGGACTGAATAAACCACGATCCAAGTTTATAAGCTGTTGTACAGCAAGTTGTCTTATTAACGGTCGCGGTTTCATCTGATACATTTTATACCGACCGATGATTTTTACTGTATTGTAAATGTGTCATGTATGGAATTGTCTTAATGTTAATGTGTCTGACCATATGTTGGTAAGGCTGATCAATTTATTTTATAACGTATAGTCTGTCAGTAAATGTGAGCTGGCTCACTGTGAGCCGTTTGTAAACTTGAATCTAGGATGTCTTATCTGTGTTATGAACTGAGTCGTCAATGAGGTAGACCTGGGTAGGAGTTCGGAACGCCTATCGCTTCGTCTTAAAGTATTAGATTTGTAGTTATAGAAGCGTGACAGCGCACTACACAGCCTAGAGCAGCGTCTCTCTTCCACAAGACCAATGATTTTAGTTGATGATGAGATTTTATCATAATTGGGTATTTGACTGACTGACGGATAATTAAAGAAACTAAAAAGCGTCAGATAGAGTTACAAAAATTGGACCCTTTTTCTTTTATCGCGTCAATAAATAATAGCGCCGATACAGTGAGTTGAAACGTTGTGTAACGTCACGTTTCAATGCATTTTTTAATGACAAACGACGTTACTTACCCTCACTTCCAACATCATCCTCCCCCTGCCTTTATCCCAATTATCATTTGGGGTCGGCGCAGCATGTCTTCTTCTTCCACACGTTCCTGTCTGACGTCATCTCACAAGTAACTTTTTGCAGCCATATCATCCCCACTTCCATATAAATAACAATCTTTGATTCATTATAACTTAGTGTTCTTTTATTGATTTGATAAAAAAAAGCTCTTTTCCAATTTTTTTTTATCTCTGAAGGATTTTGGTCAAATACCCAATTATCAATATTGTCTTAGGGAAATGCAACACACCTAGTGTCGATGCGTTTCTGTTGATCTGTGTGGATATTGAACTATATTTTTCTACTCTACGAACTAAATCGTTAAAGTTTAAGAAAAAGGTACGTTAAGAAAAAGGTACAACTATAAAAGTTACGCATTGATATATTTCTGTTACGCCCTTTTTAAGCAAATCTTTAGGGGCAAAGATCTTTAGGATGAGTTAGACAAGTGATTTATGAACCGACGACTCAGTTTATAACGCTCCAGCTATAGACATTAACTGTTAGCGTATGTGTGTAGTGAATATAATATTAATGATTTTAAACTTTCGCGACTTGTACACATATTTAAATATCGATCGAAACGTCGCGTCGGGAGAAAAGAAATATCGAATTATATCGCGAATAAGTCCCGTTTGTCGTCTAAAATATGAATATAATATTGTGTTTTAAGTGTTAGGTAAAAATGAGAAATTGAATATCGACGGCTGACTATTTTATACTAGTTTTGTAGTAGTATATAATAGCACTAATAATAAGTATGTGAACTGAGTTAAATTCGGCACTGTGGTAGATTGCGATTTGCGTATAAGCACAGCATAAATAAATTCTAAGTTAGTAAGTAATTAAAAGTAAGAATCAGTAAAAAAAATACCTACAGCCGTTTGCTCGCGAACAGCGATAGGGCTGCCCACCCATTTATATATTATAGCATTTTAAATACATAAACAATACACTGTCTGTTTATCACTGCGATACGCTCACGACTGTTACATGCTAAGCTGATGATACCACGATCCGATAGCGTAGGCATAACTCGCGTTGCACCCGTGTATTTGAAGACGTCATACTATACGGTCACCATCAAAAGTCGATTAACACATTTCGATTTTCAAACGAACTGTACACAATCGAATTCAATTAATTACCGTTGTGCTATTAGGTAACAAAATAGAGACACCTAGTATTGTTAAAACATACTAAGCATTTCCTACATGTCATAGAAAAATAATGACACTTTGTAAATCGGTTTGTGTTAACCGACTTCAGCTGACTGTACGTATTACACTGTGGTATAAGCAATCGGTCGTGATCGATTGATTTGACAAAGAAAATAAATTGATCAGCCTTTTAGAAACTTAGCGAGTAAGACGACGATTGTAAATATAAACGTCAATATTTTTGGTAAAAATGTAGTACATAGTATTTTTTTTTATTGTAGAAGATAATATTGATTAAGTCTTCAATAAAAACTGTGTGTCATAAGTTTGGTTTTGTATCGAAAAATGTGCAGTTATAATTAAAATACAGTAAATTAGTAGTCCTAAAAATTAATAAATGTTGATTTTGTTTAAACAAGTTTTCACAAGCACCCAATTATCATTAAAATGCATTAATTTTGTAATTTTAGAAAGTAATAAGTTTTGATTTGGTCTTAACAAGTCTTTTCGAGCTTCTATTAAAAGGGGGCCACGTTTTGATTCGGGTCTTGTAAAAAATGAAATTCACTATAGTTTTTAAAATTTTCAACTTTTAATAATATTTACTTTATTTGTACGACATTTAATTCTTTTATGATTCAAAAATATCTGAATAGTTTTGATAAAATACTTTCTGTGAATAAAACTGTTCTATAAGAATTTCATAAGCGCATTGATGCAATATGAATTTTTGAATGTAATTCATTAAGTGTTAGGCCATGCGTAATTCGTATACGAGTCAACGCAAGTCGTCAATATATAGAAGTATGTACTTAAGCACATATCGTTGACGACTAAAATAGGACTTGCGTTGTCTCAAAAAACAATATATTCTTAAAAGAATGAAAATGTCTTAGTATTAAGTCTGATTGATCTATGTCCCGTAGGACTAAATATTTGGAAAAAAATCTTCATTGGACGCACCCAATGTGTCTGTAACGTGCTAAATTACGTTGTTGGTGCTCGTTCAATCGAATTGTCAAAACCAAACAAAGATAAAAGAACGAAGAACGAAAGTTAATTCTAACTAATTCTATTTTACAATAAATAATACACGTAATAACATGGTTTTATTTATTTGAACAGCATAATATACATATTAGATTAGAATAAATTAAATAGTTCGCTTAAACATGCGACGATTAGTCGCAGCGCGCAAGCTTTCGCTCGATGTGCCGTCAGACAGGTAAATATGTCGGTCTTCAACCCTCGAACCAGTTTCACCGCCATTGCCCTGCCGCAGGACGGTATAATCAATTCAACTCACTCTTTCTACGCGGCGCCATGTGTGGGTAACCCTTGCAAATATATAGACATTGGGTATACTCAAATGGCATGAATAGGACTAGCAGAGTAAACAGACAATTTTTGTAATGACTTTAAAACGGTTTTCAGTATAATCTAAGACCTTTTTATGACTCTAATTTGTAACAACAATTTTTTTATCTATTCATTCCACAAATCCAATTCACTCCATTTTACGGTACTTATACAGTTTTCATGTGTGTGTTATTGCCACACAAATTAGAGATTAAATAATCGCAATACACATAGCGCCGCGCGTTTGAACTATCTGTATATCATTTTATTTTCGGTCCCTTTAACATGTGTGACGAAGATATTAGGAATAGGATGAATGAGAAGTGCCTATGCGCGCTAGGTTTTATAAACTGTGTGCCTAATAAGTGGCAAGTGTCAAATGTAACGGTTTTTAACGTAAAAGTTGTCTTAGTCGTCCATAATTAAACTGTACTGTTTTAAGGTGTAAATCGCGTCAAATAGACATTTAAAAGTTTAAATATGTTTGTGTAAATCGAATAAAATGTAGGATTTAGAATAAGTTACGTAAATTTTTAAGTTGTGATTGTTTAGTGCATAAGGCAGTACAATAAAGGAGTAGAATGCTTTATTAAATAAATTGCACTAGACATTAAGGCTATGAAACTGTAATATTAAAAAATATACGTGTATTAAGCAAATGAATATATCTAGTACTGAACTGTGACTAACTGAGATGGATGTCTAATCTCTAAGAGTACTTACGAACTACAAATGAATTGATGATTGCACCGTTATTTTGAACTTTAAATCTAAGGCGTTAGGTTTAAAACCGCTTGTATTTATCATAAACTGTATGTGTATTTAAAATATATGCGTTTATATGTTTACTATTTAAGGGAGCTGGCTCCCTAGACTAATGACATTCGCGCAATGGCATACAAGTGAAAAGACTAATAGATTACTTACTACAGTACAATAATCTACTTTCGGCAAAGCTCAGATTTATTTTAAACAGCGCTATTATGTAATGCAAACATACAATTAAAACGGCAATAAGTCTAATTCGAAAACAAAACTTCTTTCTCATATACAACTAAAAAATTTTGTGTAGTAAGTCACAATTCTTATTATGGGAAGGTTTATTTGAATGCACAGGAACGGTTTTAATAATTGGTCGGGATCTGTTCAAAAACTTAAAATTTACGTAAATGTATGCGGCAATGTCATTTGTCTAAGGAAGCAGATACAAGGATCTTTTGGCACGTGGATGACATTAACATGAGGGCGCTGGTGTGCAAATTCGCAACAAGAAATTCGACTGTCTAAGAATCAACTCAACTGTCTGTCAAAAGTAATGGTTTTTCATATAAGACGGCATTAGTTCCAATTTTGGCCACGTGCCAAAAGACCCTTGAAGCAATATACGGTCAAGGCGAATAAATATCTAAACATATTCTATAATTTATACATTTATTAAATTAAACAATTACATAGACACAAAATATATGCAACTTTCAGTTCTTATATCACAATTTTAACAATTCAATTCAGGCTTCTATTGAGAATATGTCTGGATACATTGAGACATTTTATTATGAAGTAACGGAATATACCTATAGATATTTTCTTTGAAAGAGAAGTTCCAACTGTGTAACCATTCTATCTATGTATGTAAATATTTGCATCAATATAAGCATGTAAAATGATCTGATCAAGATGTATAGCTAAGTAAAGTGAGGCAGGCTTATTCAGGCAAGCAAACTCAACATTTGCTTAGAAAAAAAGCTATCATAATTATTGGTATTAAAGTACAATTTTCAACAACACATGTACGTAGAGTGATAATAAAGATTTTCTTCTGTGTAAACTGTTAATAAATATGCAATAGTCAACACTAATACTTCGGTCACCTGTCTGCATAAATGATGTATGATAATTACGCTAATAAGTTTAAATGTTTAAAATTTATAGTTGTAATGTAAAATGTATTTCTTATTGGAAGACTATGTAATGTAGTATTGGGGGTAAAAATAGGAAGAACTTAGTACGGCAGTTGAATAATAAAAAAATAATACATGTATAAAAGTTCATGACATCACGAGTTTGGAAATAAAAAACTGCGAGTTATTACGTTCTGCGACTGTTCAAATTAATGTAATGTAAGGTACTGATTACAGAAATGTGCCCGTTATCTTTCACTAAGCTATTTAACGGTTAATATTATGTCTTGTATCCAATAAAAAAATATCTGTGTACACTATTGTATTTATATATTGTCTCATGTGGCAGACATATTGAATTTTGCCTCTTTCTTTTGTTCCATTTCGACGTTTCACATCGCATGCTTAACTAACATTAACAGCACTTAGATTACAACAAATTTATTTATGCCGGTGGCCAAAAATCGAACTAAAACTTGGCCTAACAAATTTGACAGCTTTTGAAGGAATGACAGCGCTACTAGCGCCACTATCGCCGGCATATATAAGTTTGAAGTGCTACTATGTATAATGTTACGTGCAAATATCCCTACAAATGTTTAGGGACTAGAACTATTCTAGAATAACATCAAGTGATCAATTCTTTGCAGAATAAAGAATATAAGTGATCTATACAATATACGGACTGTATACAAAATGGCGAAATTTGTAACTTTGGAATTTATGAGTAATTCTCCAAATTCGTTATTTGGATGACATGAAAATATTATGAAACAATAATAATCGGACAAATCTTTTTTAAATAGATAAATACACCGCAGAACAAAAATAAACAAGTGACATAGAGAAATACTCAAATTAGCATTAATATCTTAAGTAAATTGACGTTAAATCCAAAAAAAATCGTCAAAATAAATTAAATAATGGTTGCAACTTACAACCCTTCATACATTTTCATCTTACTTCACCGTCGTATTCCAACCGAGCAAAATGAAACGGTAATATACTCAAGCAGATAATCCGCCATTTTGTAAAAGTCAAAAAGCCATTGATAACAAATATACCTTACACTTCTTGCACCAAAACCATGACTTCTGGCTTCAAATAGACATCCTTATTAGGGCTGTTGTGTATTTGCTCAGCGACTGACGAGTGCCAAGCGAATGTGAGTATTATTGCCGGTACTAATCGTAGGTCGATAAGGGTCTTATTTGCATCCTCCTCTGGTATAAGTTTGTGACCAGTTGGCATGTTGAGAACAAAAGGTAAGTCGTGTTCGAGATTTTCTCGAACGAATTCGTGGACTTCGTTGTAACGTTCGTACACTGAAAATGTTCCCTGGAAAGAAAGTATTATAATTGTTAACTATTTTTAGTTAATACAAAAAGTAAATGCCTTGATTTCGCTGCCATTTATACATTAATTAGCGAGATATTTTAGCTTTAAAATTACCGTTGTGTGTTGCGTAAGTGGGTGTATGAGTACTGTCATGTGTTATGAGTACTGGCCCAGTCTAGACCTGGTTGATTGCTTAAATTTTGTGTAACGAACGACGAACATTTTAAATATTAATTAATTAATTAAATTTCGTTAATTAAACGACAGTTTGTTGTTAGATGATGGATAAGTTTTGACTGCAAGTAGACAATTATAAAGCACTTTCGAAAGGTGAAAAATCTGACCAATGGAGAAGAACTGGAAATAAAAACTACAACAATGACAGTTCAAGATCTTTAAAAACGTGTATACCTTTAAGAAGTTATGTTTATTTTAGTACAGAGGTGTATTTTAGTAGGTATACTATTTTAGTTTACCTGCAACAGAATGCCGTCCGGGAAGCGAACCCTGATGATAGCGAACTTGTATTTCCTCATCTCTCTCAGCTCGTCCTTCTCTCGCATCGCTTTAGTTCGCAGCATCTGACTTCTTTCTATAGCTTCAGTTCTGTAGAAAAAATAAGGTATAAACTATTTGGTAGTTTGACAAATAAAGCTGTTTTATGAAATGTTTTCGTGAACCACGTTGTCACTACGCAACGAAGTCATTTGACTGGTTTAAACATGATTATTTGGCACGATCCCGAATGAATATTTAATTCATTTTGTTCAAAACTGAAAGACAGTAATCTTTATTTTGTTGATTGAGTAGGATACAGCGTGCTGTTGTGCGGTTCATTGCTCCACAGCCAGAGCACATAAGAACTAATGAAGGGCAAATGCATTCAAGAGTAATATTGGTGTTCTAAAAGTGTGACATAGAAGTATAATTTAATTGATGACTTGATTTTTTAAATTTCTTTATATGTGTTACTTTAGTATTTCTGGGATAATGGCTCACCTCAACTGCTGTTCCCTCTTAATTTCCTCTGGACTGAGTGCGTAGAAGGACGGTGGTAGCTGCACCTTATGTGCGGCTTGGGAAGGCAGCAAGACCTGCAGGTTCCTGTCCAGCTCCAATTGTATAGGCTCAGCTGTACGGAGAGCATCTATGAGACCCTGGAAATAAATAGTTGTTTTTAAACTTTTGCGACTTGTACACGACGTTTCGGTCGGTGCAACTCGACCGTAACGTCAGACGACCGAGTGGGCCAAGCTTGATTCTGTTTTTGATTTCTTATAGAATGAAACATTTCTGTTCGACAGACGATTTATTGTTACTTTATCTATTATTTAATAAGTCAAATAATAATTAAGTTCTTTTACATGAACTGAAATTAAAGTCAAAAGTCATTTATTTATATTTTTTAACGTCGTGATACATAAATTATAGAAAACACCCCAACGCCCACGCCGCTTAAAAAAATCTACGAACCAACCATATTTACCAAAGACAGGCAGTTTACAAACTTACTGCTAAATCCCTTGCCATAAGTACATCATCATCATCATTCCCCCGTCCTTATCCCAATCATTATTATTTCGGGTCGGCGCATCATGTCCTCTTCTTCCACACGTTCCTATCTGACGTCATATCGCAAGTCACACTCTTTGCAGCCATATCATCTTTCACAAAATCCATCCATCGTTTCTTTGGTCGTCCTCTTCCCCTATATCCATCCACATTCATGTCCATCACCTTCCTTACCACGTGATTAAAATACAACTACATAGTTCGTCATAAAAATTCCACATATTAGATGAATAAAGTATATTTACCACCAGACTCTCAACGGAAGGAACATTTTCCTTCTGGAAGACGAGATAGTCTTCATCAGCGCCCTCTGGGTTCGGCTGCTTCATCTGCGTGAAGCCGGCCGCTAGCAGCAGCTCCATAGAGCCCTCTATAGGCTGCACCCGTTCTGTGAATACCCTGAAATTATAACGATATTGGTGAGGAACTAAGGAAGTTGGTGAAAGAATTTGTATATTTGGTTAAGATCTAACAGATGGATAAGTTTGAAGGAATTGGGTGAGGAGTTTGATCATACTCTGGATTAATACAGGCAGACAGACATGGCAAGGTGGGCAACAATGGCTTGTACTTAATTATGTTATTATTATTATAAGCTTATAATTTATATGGCTGGGCAAAGGCCTCCCTACATTTTTTTCCATTCCTCTCTGTCGAGGCAAGCGTAGTCTTTTCTTTTATATGACTACTAGCTTTCCGCTCGCGGCTTCGCCCACGTGTAATTTGGGATTGTGGCGTATTTTAATGATCTCGACAGGACTTTCTTTCATAGGCTAAAAATTGTTAGAATTTGAATTATATTATACAGCTTGAGTTACTCATGCATGATGTAGCTTTCTAATGGTGAATATTTGAAAACGATAAGTAGTTTTGGAGTTTGTCGATTACGTTATGTAACAAAAAGTAAAGCGAGACAAAAACATCGTCTAGAAAAATTAAAAGTATCAGTTGATCTCCTCCCCCCCCCCCCCCCCCGCCCGCTACCTAAGGGCTTGCTACTCCAAAAATCCCTTCTTAGTGGTCAATTGTGTTACTAAAGGAAGCCTTGTTCAAAATATCAGACTTCTATACCGAGAGGTTTCGGCTGTGCGTTAATCAATCAGTCACCAAATCACACCCGCGAAATCACTATTGGAGGTTAGTTTGGAGGAAAAACTTACATTACCAAACTTATTTACTTGCCTATGTACGTTTTCGTGCCAATTTTCAAGTTTATAAACCTAAGGAATAACATTTTTCATAGAAACGTTTTTAACCCCTTTTCGCCCCCTTGAGGGTACAATTTCCAAAAATCTTTTTTTAATGCTCACTTTCGTCAGTAAAGGAAGCTTTGTTCAAAGTATTAGACTCCTACACCGAGCGGTTATGGCTGCGCGAAAGTCAATCAGTCACCCAATCGCAACCCCCTAAATCACGATTGGAGGGTAGTTTGGAAAAAATTATAATGCCAAACTTATTTACTTGACCATATACGTGTTTGTGTTAAGTTTCAAGTTTATAAACCCAAGGAATAAGATTTTTCATAGAAACGTTATGACCCCTTTTTACCCCCTTAGGGGTTGAATTTCCAAAAATCCTTTCTTAGTGCACCCCTACATATCTCAAGGAACCTACATGCCAAGTTTCAGCTTTCTACGACCAGTAGTTTCGGCTGTGCGTTGTCGATCAGTCAGTCAGTCAGTCAGTCAGTCAGTCAGTCAGTCAGTCAGTCAGTAACGGAAGAGTTTTATATATATAGATTAAGGTCATCACGCCACCTCCATCTCCATTATTAATTACGTTATATTAATTAATATTTTTATGGAAGATGAATTCAAGATGGAAGACTAACCAACAATGACTTTTTCAACAAACGGCCCCCGCATTAAGGAACTTAATTCCTGGAGGATTTCACAGACATTCGATTAATGTGCACAAAAACTACCCAAACTCCGAACAAACATTTGTGGACCACACAAATTCTTGTCCCATGCGGGGACCGAACCCACGAAACGTCGCGCACTGAGGTATTTGACGGAGTGACCTGTACCACCTTGTTAACATATTATGAGGAAAACTTTGACAATGAAAAGGTTCTCAAATGTTGTGTTCAAGGTTCTTGTAATGAGGTTTGCCACCTAAGAGTATAAATTGAGTGCATAGTTACTTTACCTGTTACTCATTCTAATTTTCTGAAATTTATCTTCTTCGGGATGTGTTACAATGTTTTCTAAGTATTTACACAGCGTTTCCACACATGTGTCGACCTGAAAATAAAATGCACATAAAATTATGCGTACATAGCTAGAAAACCTTTTACTTTTTGTATGATTATAAATAGCATTAATTTTAATACCAACAATCAAAATTATATACAAGTTTAGGTGACAAAATATTTTAAATGCCAATTTGAATATGCGTTTTACACTTTCACACATACACTGCTAAACCTATACATAAAATTTGGTCACAACCAGCTTAAATTCCAAGAAAGGATATGGACTACTCATATCTGCGATAACCTCTACGCAGGCAGTACCGCAAGCAAAAGCTAGTCTTATATATAAAATTACCATATCACAATATTAGTTACCGTACTCCTTCGAAACGGCTGGACCGATTCTCTTGAAGTTTTGTATATGCGTTCAATAGGTCTTGAGAATTGGCTACTATCTATTTTTCATCGACTATTTTTTTTTTGCTAACGAACTCGCTGGCAACAGCTAGTATTTACATAAAGAGAAATCATAGTTCACCTTTTCCCTATTACTGTTGCAGGACTGTATCATGAGACAGGCGGTCAAACCTCTCTCTTCCTCCAACTGCTCATACAAGAACGTCTTGATATTCTTTTTCCATTCGTCGCGTGGTAGTATATCGTTGCTAATTAATGGGCACCTAGAAACAAGGTTAGAACATAAAGTATAATACCACTAAAACATGACTTGAATGTGGAAGGGTAGAAATAATCATACTTTTATTTTTGGAAATGACTAATGTTTTTCACAATACGCAAACGATGTCGAGGTGTTACATATACTTTAAAAGTACTTATAAATAAATACATTCATTATTATATCATATTAAAGTATGTCTGTACAAAATAATACATCAAATTGTCTGAAGCTTAAAACTTCCACTGAGATCATAACTTATAAAATGTATTTTCTTACGGCTTACATGGCCAGAAATCGCAAGACAGAAAGGTAAATAGAATAAAAAAGGGGATCCTCCTTTTTAACCGACGCAAAACGGGGGTGTTATAAGTTTGACGTGTGTCTGTCTCTGTATCTGTCTGTGATATCATAACTGTCGAACGAAAGCAGTGCTTTAAATCTAGTCTTTTTATATTAATTTAATTATACCTCTTTATCTTCTCTAGTGGATCTTAAATAGGCTTTACAAGTCTTTTAGAGCATAGAACCTTACTTAAAATACACTCCACTGGCCGCAAAGTTCCGTGGCACGTCCTCCTCGACCTCCCTCGGTTCTTGCTCCGTGTGTGTTGACTTGGAAGTGGATTCTGATGTCCTAGCGTTTGCTCTTTCATTTTCCAATTCTTTTTTTACTTGTGCCTGAAATTGGGTAAATTATTAAAGGCATTAGTAGATTTAGAAGAAAGTAGAGCCAAAACATAATTTATAAGTAAAAAGAAAATTATATGATATTGCAAAAATGGTAATTCTAGATTCCTAGACAAAAATATTTGGAAATAGTTTTTAGAGTATAAAACTGTAGGTTAATGGTCACTTCGACACCAAATATTGTATTGAATTTATTTCTTGGATTTATCACTTCCAAATTATTTAGTGGCAAGTTCAGTTGCCATGTACAAGGCAAATAGTTTCACTTCCTTATTAACCTCCGGTTTCTGGAAAACTGATAAATTAAATCTGCTGTCAAATCAACTGATCACAACTGTGACCCACCTGTGTGGTTAACCATAAAACTTACTACTAATCACAAAGCTTATTGTGAGATTCAACTAACAATTAATAATTTATATGTTTGAGAAACCAAGGGTAAGTTTACAAACCTGAATAGCAGCCAAAGACGTATTGAATGATGGATTCTCTCTCTTCTGTTGAAGCCTGGCCAAGGCAGCATCAGCAGCTACCTTACTCTCTTCAGACAAGCCAACTCTTTTGGCCGGAGCCGCTTTTTTTGACGTATCAGAGCTATTGCTACTAAGCGTCGACTCACTAAGCTTGTGGCCGGGGCCGGCCATCTTGAATTTGGCATCGACCTTCTTCTTTTGAAAGAACTTCTTTATTCTGTCCGCCATTTTGTTTTAGATTCTAGGTGTGTGTTCTTTAGGTAGTTTTAGTTTGGAGACGCTTTCTTTTAGTTGTTCGATTGTAGCAGATGTTGCTGTAAGATAATGGTACATTCATTACTGTAAGGTTTGGGTATGATAATGAAATAGTCAGGAAAGTATGGACCTTGTAATACAATAGCTTAACTTGTTTCGCTAGCTTGATATAGGAAATAGGATTAGTAACTTTAATACCACAAAAAAGTGAGCCCCATCATATGCTTATACAAATCTGTACCTGTACAAATCCACTGACAATGCTGTTAGCGTGGCTAAGCACTGGTTTAAAAAAATATGGCTTTTGATTGATATGCTTAGAAAGACTAAGGAGAGAATACAAAAAAAAAGGATGGATGATTCACTCTTGTCAATGTTATGATGAACTATAGTAACAAAGACTGATAATTTTTATCATGTAATCTTTTGCACATGACTAATACTATTTTTGTTTATTGACTTTGATAATTATCATTAATAGATTGTGTTTACAAGTGTATTCATTAGGGTAAGGCTTTCAAACTCACTACATTCACCTATATTGGCAACATTGCATGGTGTGCTTGACCCGTTAAACTTATTCGGAATTATTGGGCAGCCAATAATTAATTATCTATGGGCCTTGAATGGCGATGAGGGTTTAGAGGTTTGATAAAACCATGGAATATTGTAAGGAGGAGTGGGGATGTAGTCAGATACATGTAGTTTTTTATCACGGTTTTAAGTTCAGAATAAAATAAGATTACATTTATTAAAAGATACTATTACGATTCTTGAAGGTATTTAAAATACACATGATAATCAGTAAGAGGGGAGGGGGATGTCTTAAACCTAACCATGTATCACCTAGAGAGAGCTGAGGATTAAAAATGCAAAAAAAAATATGTGATTAAAACATGACTCCAACGTTATAAAATTTGAAGCAAAAGTGCAACATAACTACATGAATGATTCTTTAAACAGTTTTATTATAAACATTGTTTTACATTATCAAATTGTTTATCACACCTGCATTACCTTGATAACATTATATTTTAAGTTAAAGGTTACATGGTACAATGAACCAAATAAAAGTGCCCTTGATACAATATTTACTGTAATTTTATTACTCTGTGACATGCTAGCAAGGAGTTTGTTCAATATTCTACTTAGTTTACGTGACGGTTACTAAATACACATAGCATAATGTATAAATGCAGTGGGTAGATCATTATGTAATGAACAAAAAAAAAAATTGTTTTTTAATCTACTTGAAAGAAAATGATTGAAAATAAAATGATTCTAGATGATTTATAATTAAATAAAGCCGTACTAATGACCAGTTGATTTGTATGAATATGAGAATAAGCAGTCAATAACAGGTTGTTTACTATGACTATAAACTTAAATTTCAATAGCATTAAAATGAAATTCTTAGTGAAATGAGCCTATATACTGAAATAAATTAAGATGTATTATTTACTATGATATCTTTTACCTCTAGTGGATATAAATTGCTGTATGTGGTGGAGTTGGTGACTTGAAACATACAAATCTTAATAAGGATACATGTTATAATATCTTGATCCAGACCAGAAATACAGATTGAATTTCTAAGGTGTTTTGGATATGAGAAAAAGTTTAAGATTGTCTAAGTTATTAAAAGGGTCTTAATTACAATCATAACTTTAATTGTTGAATCAATTAGATGACAATATTCAGTATGAGAAGCAAAGAAGGCACAAAATCTAACAACTGTGTAAACAATAGAAAATTTGCTTTGATAACTACTACAAATGTTACTGTTAGTAATTTGAGATGACGTATTAGTAAAATAAGTGATGAAATAAAGGATTAATAGAGAAAAATGACTCACCGGGTTTCATAAACCTCTCCGAGATGCGATTGCCGTATACTCGCCACGAAATGAAAATCAATAACAATGTAAATAACAGAATCAAGGAAAACGTCTTTAAAAGAAGGAACTGGAACTCGTTGAAGTAGAAAACCTCAGCGAGTTCGTCGTAAAACGATAGCTCAGGGAAATTCACAATAGATTTAGGAAAACTCTCGATCGGCAACGATGATACGCATGAATCGAAGAAATCCCTCGCGAAAGACAACGTATCCCCAATCTGAAGATACAGAGCCTCGTACAGGGTGGAATTAAAAACAGCGTTGTCAAATAACGACATTACACATAAAATTTCTATGTTTAATTACAAATAATTTGAAAAATAAAATAGATCATAGTGAATTCTATTGACCGCATGTCACTTTTCTTTGACAGATACGTTACGTTGGTGTTGCCACTTTAGTATTTTTATCTAACTTGTTATTAATAAAAAAGGCTGTTTTTATCAATTTACTAATAACAACTACATTATTGTATATTTTAATTAATCAAAATTTAACAATTAATGAACACCGTATTAATTGATTTTATCATATTTTAAGCGTGTGCACTAAGAGCGATGTTTTCTGAATTGCGGTTGAATATTACACCAGTAGATATTAGTTTTTAAAGATATCAGTCTTATACTGTAATTTTTCTAAATTACTCTATTATTGGGTCATGAGCGAAAGAATGAGGAGTGTATTATTGCATCTGGTCACCTGCGAGGTGATCAGACGCTTAATTACTTTTACCGTTAAATGAAATTTTATGAGGCACTGGAACTGCATAATTATGTACTTATCTAGGTACCTTTATCTAATAAAATGGAAATTTTGAACTAAAATCTAATTCGAATGTATGAAACAATACACCGGAAAAATAACAGCAATGTTAATATTATCGTATTACGGTTTAGTTACCAAGAACGAGGTATTCGATGAGGAAAATGCCACGATTTTAAGTAACGATAAAATTTAATGGTCTCTTCATAAAGTGCATGCGATCCACACATGATTTTTCATGGTTACATGACTGTATTTAGAACCTATAAATTATCACTTATTGGGTAACAAATGGTTTTAACGACAGTTTAACTAATTTCAGCACGCTATGGATCAATCTAGTCAAGGTTGAGGTTTTATGTTCTTTTTTTTTAAAAAAAAAAGGGCGTTACTAATAAAATGGTATCAACAACCATAGTTTTGCTGATTTATTTTTAAATAGGCGCTTTTGCCTCGGATAAGTGTGCACCATCAGTTTTTTGAAACAATTAAAAAAATGAGTCACCCTCTTTTTTTTCGCCTAGATCCTCGAGGACACCCAGCTCGACGTAGAGGACGCACAGGTCAAACTCGCTGACCAAAATGAACCACCACGCAATGCATAACGCACTGACCACGGAGTTTTGAGAATCACACGCCATAGCAACTAGATAAGTCGTAAAATGACATAATATATTACGCAATACGCGGTTATTTTTAAATATCTCTTGCGATATTACCGATAACACTAAGGTTAGCTACCTATCTTGTCTGTGATGCACCTTTCTAATAACAACATAATTTTCGAGAGGTTTGATAAAAAGTCACATGATTTGCATCGTATTGTATCACGTGATATTTCTAGAAAAGTTGTCAATTGAACATTATGCTGTTTCATTTGAACGTTACCGTACAAATATTCTTATTTTCTCAAAATGTGGTACAAATTATATTCACAATACTAAGAATCAATCAGTTACTAAAAATTATCACTTGCTACGAATCAATCAGGTGCTACAAATCAATCACTTGCTATAGTGGCTGTGAAAAAACACTTGCTACAAATCAAACAAGTGCTACGAATCAATCAGTTTCTACGAATCAATCGGGTGCTACGAA
Source organism: Chrysodeixis includens (assembly GCA_941860345.1). Lineage (NCBI taxonomy): Eukaryota > Metazoa > Arthropoda > Insecta > Lepidoptera > Noctuidae > Chrysodeixis > Chrysodeixis includens. The sequence continues at coordinate 7,677,039 of OW796114.1, read as the reverse complement.
TCAATTACTTGCTACGAATTAAGCACTGGCTACGAATCCATCAGGTGCAGCAAATCAATCACTTGCTACGAAACAATCACTTGCACGAATCAGTCACTTGCTACGAATCAATCACTTGCTAGTTGCTACGAATCAATAGGATGCTACGAATCAATCGAGTGCTACGAATCAATCAAGTGCTACGAGTCAATCACTTGCTACGAATCAATCACTTGCTACGTAAATCATCACTTGATCCGAAACAATCAGGTCCTACGAATCATCACTTGATACGAATTAACAGTATGCTACCAGGCCAAGAATTAATCAGGTGCCACGAATCAATCAATAGCCAACTGGCAAATGGGGTGATTAGTAGCCGGATAGCAAATGGATATAACCAAAATGTGCTCGTAGCAAGCATGTTTCTTTTTTAATGCTGTACAAATTTCAGAAATAATAATTTTAATATGGTCTCTTCATATTTATTATTGAGACCTATTCTTAGAATACCTACTCATGCTCTTGTTCCCGATGTCTGTTGGACACTATTTTAATGCTTTTTAATGTATTTTTTATGTGTTAACATCATATATTGAAAACTGTCTCCCGCAATTAGCTATAGTGCAACTATTATAGTGTGACATCAACTTACACTAGCAGTTTGCACAAAGGTTAAGACTCAAAAAAATAATTTCAGGAGTTTTAACTGGTGGCCTTATCGTTTAATGTATGGATTTGTATGCACGAGGTGCTGATTCGATCCCACCGCAAGCAAGTGCCAATGTGAAGTTTTTCAAAGTTGTTTTCAATGTTCAAGTTTTTCTATGTACTGTTTTATTATTCTAAGACACTACTGACAAACGGGAAAGGAAATCATTGTGAAGAAACGTGACAGTACTATACACGGAATAGAGCGGTGTCTCTTTCATAACTGCGATAGTTACTTTAAGGCTCTAGACAGACTTCCCGATTTTAAAATGAATCTAACCGCAAGTTGCCTTTCAGATGCAGTTGACACAACTGCAATAGAACTGCAAATCAACAGTCTCTTTAGAGCCTAATCGCTACTGAGATTAGTTCATGGGGAGGCATGGATTTTTTGTCTATATGCAAACTAACAATGCAGTTCTATTGCAGTCGTATCAACTGCATTCAAATTGCATCCGAACAGCAATAATTGCGGTCGGATTGCAGTTAAAAGCAGTCCATCTGTCCAGAGCCTAAAAGTTGATGGTAGGCCCTTAATGTGGCCCTTAGTTATCTTGATTTGAAGAAGCATTCTCATAATAAGTGGTACAGCTGAAATTAGATAAACTTGAATAGTTAACATCGAGATAAACGTCGATCGTTTGTCAAAGACACCGTATCTTATCTTGAACAAATACTTGATGTAATCTCGTATTACATTTAGTTTGTTCCTGTGTTTCCTTTAAATATGTTTTTGTATTGAACTTGGGGTGTTATTTCGTTTGTGGTCACATCCTATAAAGTACAGATTTCTGGATAAATTGGGTAAGTCTTGTACAGGTGTATTTATTTGTATAGTGTTTAGATGAAAATTTAGTTTACTAAGCACTTAATTAACGCAGCATCTACAATCATTATATTAATAGCCAAAAAAAGAGAGATTAGTTTTTGTTTGGATTTATCATTTTAAATTTTTAATAGGTTTTTCAGTTACCCTTATAATTCGTATTTATTTGACTACAAGAGGACACTTAAAGGATTGCGTATTTATGTGCAATCATTTCCTCCAGTGTAACTTACCTCTCTAAATATACTTTCCCAAAGTTGACTTTCCAAATGCTAGAAGCTAGATCAATTTACATCGATATGTGCAATTTGTCTTACTCCTGAAAATACACTTTATTAACATTCAACATTATGCAACCTACTTCAACACCTGTCAATCAATTTACGGGCAAACTTGACTCTTAAGACTAATTCCCTCTATGTGCCTAAGTATGAACTCAATTGAAACTAACCTCCTAATAGTCAGACCACCTTCTATAGAAAAACCTACAATTTTTCCTCAACATTTTCCACAATTACCGTTCTTCGTTGAAAAAGGCCGCGAATAATTAACGACGTCATAAAATAGCGTCACCCTTCAAATTATCCCTATGATATTGCCGTTTCACTTTCGCGGACCGTAAAACGGCACTTTGAATGTCTTTAACAGCTTTCCTGGGTTCCCACAATAAAACTTGGTTTGGTAAACTGTTCTTAATGAGAATTATTTTCGTATTGTTTGTTATTTGTTGAGAGGAAATGGTCCGCGCGAGGTTCAATATTGTGATTTGACGATGACTTGTATCGGTAATTAATAAGGAGCTGTGGAGGAAGCTTTGTATGTTCTGCGTTTCTCAGAAATATTGGACGTTATTACTGTTATTAATGAACCTAGCTCTGGTTGCCTTACCTTATAATAAGTGTGACAAGTTTATTTTATATTTTTTGGGAAGTTGACAGTTACGGTACTAGGTAATAGTTTTGAAAACTTTCAAGTGACGTCACTTATAAATTAAAGTTTGCTATATAATACGACACCTCTCTTTTAAACCTTAAGTCGTTTTGTCTTTATTATTAACACTGTCTAGATTTAGGCTAAAATACTTATATATTCATCTAATTGGTGGAATAAATATGTACGTCTATTTTATTCCTAGTCATCATTGTATGCTTAACACGACCAATATAACTTAAAATTGTAAGTATTCTAAGTACCACTGTGACATCGACAACAAAGCGATTTACTTGCTCAATGCAAATCTATTACCACCCAATTAAAATGGGGTACGGGCAGGAAGATGATGATGATGATGATTTAACTGAAATTTGTCTAAAATTTGCTATTCGTTTTCCAGTCTGTCTTTTGCGTAGTAGCGGTAGAAAAATGGTTTTTCGTATGTAGATTACTCTCTTCTATTCTCTCTTTATAGATTACTTACCGCGAGTTTGCAATTCAGATAAAACCTAATCTAGCTTATGCCTCTTGACATCTCGATGGACAGATATCATTAGGGGTTTGAAGTGGGTTTAGATACATCTAGAAGAAGTTTAGATGCATTTAACTCTACCTGAATTGATCTCATATACCTGAAATATTTTAATGTAACAAATCAAAATTTATTGGAACGTTACGGAACATAATTTATAAGTTTCATTGCCAATGCATTAACAGCCACATTAGTTACAAAAAAATTGTGTCGCAACTGTTAACGCCCACTTCTGGGGAGTGCTCAAACATGAAATTGTTTACTTCAGAAACTTTACTTCTAACTAAAAAACTAATGTGCTATAGTGTAATTTGAAATCTAGGTAGCTTTCATTTTTCTTTAATCTCGGTAATTTCATTGCCATTTTGACCGATTCTCAGACCTACTCAATATGCCCACAAAATTGCAAGAGAGTCGGTCAAGCAGTTTCGGAGTAGTAACGTTGGAGAATTTTATACATAAGATTATAATTTTTATGAGGTAACAAACTAAGATTCTTCAAAGCCTAGTATATAAGACTACTAACTAACAAAAAATTAAAAAAACAGCGTCAAACCTTTTTAATTCTTATTCCAACACCAATAAGGTTGAATATGAAAAATTCCATTGCTACTATATGCAGTGTACCGTACTATCTTAGTCATAAACAGTTGGCATATTATGGCTCCGTAAAAAGGTGTGATAAGGTTATAACATACCAAGAGGGGGGAAGGGAGGGGATGTACACTAGACTGATAGTGGTTTAATGCCAAAGATAGTGGTAATGTTTCGTGAATTTATGAGGTTTTAAAGGAGTTTAGTATGTCAGGAGCATGTTATAGTAAATGGAAACGGTCTTGGAACATGGCGTTGAGAGTTAAGAGTCGTTACGGTAATGCAGTTTTAAACTCATTTCGTTGAACTTGCAGTTTATGAAGGTAGATCAGCAAAGCGATCAGAGAACAAACGTTCTGATAACGTGAGTTGGCATGAAGTGGATCTTTGATTCATTATAGATACTTGAGTGCATGGATAGTGGAGTGGTATAGGTCATCACGTAAATTATCACTGTGCGCGACGTGTCGCAGGCTCGATCCCCGCGGAAGACAAGAATTGTGCTACCTACTAATGCTTGTACTGAATTTGGATGTCTTTGTGCGTGTAAATTGAATGTCTGGGGATCTCCCCGCGATAAAAGGAATAAATTTCTTAGTGCGGGAGTCGTTTATTAGGAAAAACAAAGAAATAACAAAGATTACAAAAAAAAACATGTATATTTATTTATTTATTTATTTTACAATAAGCACACCAACAGCACAATCACCCACATATTCAATTAACATAACCAACAAAATAATGGCATTTCAGTAACCATGCAAATAACAGGTATGCATAACTTTTACATATCTAATATCTTATCAAGTTAAGTTTAGATTTTATGCACGTAATAGTCTGCAATTTTAACTACCACTGCCATAGACCGACTCTGAAATGGCAAATATATTTCCTAATTGCTTCTGCAGATAGCTTTTTGTGGGGTCTTAATTATTTCACTAAAACAAGCTAGAGAAATTACGAGATGCCTGTTTAGTTCCTTATTGTTACTACAATTATTGCACCACTAAACTCTTGACATTTCTGCAATCTTCCTTTCTTTCTTTTTCCTACAGCTTCACAAAAGGCCAGTCCGGGAAATACTCTGCATATCTTCATACACTTATACTCGTTTGACAGAGAAACCTCTGAGTTTGTTTCGACACTTTTTCTTAGGGTAGGAAATGTCGACTCCAGCGAGCTCAAAAAGTGCTACATATAAGATATGTAGAAGTAAGAATTATTCAACTTCAAATCAAATCAAATCATTTATTGGTGGCAAAAACAGGTCTCTGTTCCTTTACTCTCATAGCCTGATTGGACGGCAATCCGACACGACCGGAGAGAGATCAGGCGCAGGTCTCAGATTTAACAGAATATGAATTTTATTTTAGGCCATGTCCAACTCTTACTCATCATCTGCCCTTACCCCATTTTACTTGGGGTCGTCGCAACACGTTATTTTATTTCATTCTCCCCTATCAGACGTCACACTATCATTTACTCCTTTAACATTCATATCATGTACTTCTCTAACTATACTCCATATTCACATAGGATAGTTCTCCTTGCTAGTTCGACCTTCCTACTCACCCAGCACTACTGATACATTGATTCTCATGCAGATCTCCCGCCTGATTGTGATTGACAACACCTAATGTCCGTGTAGCCGGCCCGTCCGCCGGCGACATTGACGGTGACGTCATAATCCCTTGGTTCGTGACGTCATATATGTGGGAATGTCTGGGGGAGCTGAGCAAGCGTGGTGATCAATGTTCTATCCTTGTCTGTATAGGAAGTAGGTTTTGAGGAGTGAGAAAAACAGTCGAACGACTTTAGTTTTTGAGATATGGATAACAAAGTCGAAAATCGATTATTTTTAAAACTCGTTATGTATCTGCATTGTAGCAGTAGTATTTTCTGTCTTCCCGTATCTCGTGATTCTGGCTTAGGTTGTAGAAAGGGCCCGGGGTGTTTTAGTCGGCGAAAATCCGACATATTCCCTGTGGCCTCGGTGTGGGTTGAAGTCATTAGCATTTTACCCCGGAAAACAAAAAAAGTATAGGGAAGGGGTGGTAAAATGGGACCTGCTGATAATTTGGAACCCCTCCATATCTCAGAAACTAGTGGTAGCATCTATTGAAAAACTGGGTAACTACGTTTAATACATCATTGAATGTATTCGGACCGCCACTAGCGCCAATTCGCATCAAATTTGAACCTGTCATTCACAGTTGAAATTTTACGTCAACCGCAAATATTTTTTTTCGTAAATTGTTAAAACTGCCAAAAGTTTTTGTTTTAGTCTCAAACTAATACAGTGGGTGTCCAAAGAAGTTTATGCGCATAAGTTTATATTGTCACAGGTAAGTTGTGAGTATTATTTCATCTAGTATAAGTTTTCTTAATTATTTGTCAAAGTAGTTATGTTTTGAACTTGGAACCCCGTGGGTGTGGGTAATATGGAACCGGGTTCCAAATTATATGCAATGCGTTTAATTTCAACTTTTTTTATTCTAGTCATGCCCAGAATTCAATTATCATCTAAGCCAAAGTCAAAAAGAAAACAATGGACGAAGGATAATATGATTGACGCTGTAAAAGCAGTAAGAGAAAAGAAAATGGGTTTGAAAAAAGCAGTTAAACTTTATAGTGTTCCTAAAACTACTCTGCAAAGGTTTGTTAATTGCAATCAACCTGCCAATGAGGTTGTAAATACTATCGTAATCGTGTGATTTGTGGGCTCATCTAGAATGCTCAGGGTGTGAAACAGAATATTATATTTGTAATTTTTGTAAATTTTTTTTTTCATACATGTAATTTGGAACCCAGGTTCCATAATACCAGCAATATAGTTCAGTAGATATTTTTTTTATTTTTTCAATAAAGCTGATAATTTCCATTAATTGTTGGTTTTATTTTGTCAAATAACTTCTAATATAAAAGTTTATAAGTTTTTATACATATAACCTCTTTTTTTGAGATGATAAGTCAAACTGTATTTCTTTAATACTCGATAAACAAAGTAGGGTTCCAAATTACCACCCGTTCCTCTAGTATTTAACGCGACAGCGATTCTTCAAAAATGACACTAACACAAAAAAGAATCGTCGAATACCGTTTCTTTTATACGAATGACCTAAGTTTATGACGAGCTCGCAAAAAGTGGTTATAAATTTGATAGCCCATAGTCTCGTCTGGTGGTGATTAAATAAAAAATATACCGTCTGAAGGGCTAACCTCATAATCAAAAACTTAGATGTAGGTTTTTTTATGCTATGAGATATATAATAATAGCGGTCCTGACCGATTTCGGCCACGGCGGCCAGTGTTACTATGACACCAGCCAGCTACGCAGGACATATTATAGTGCACAAGCGTGTGCGCAAACACAGGTGCACTCTCTATTCCTTTACTCTCATAGCCCGATGGGACGGTAATCCGACACGACCGGAGAGAGATCAGGCACAGGACCCACATTTTTACGTGCCTTCCGAAACACGGAAGCTGTGATATTTATTTCTTAAACGCACACAACATTCGAAAAGTCGGTGCGTACCGTGGGGATCGAACTCAAGACCTCTGACTTAGCAGTCCTACGGTCTTGCCACTAAGCTATCACAGCTATGAGATATATAAACGTGTGTATGAAAAACGTTTTATTAAAAAAATACTGGTTGCCAAAAGGTCAAAAACATACAGTCGATTTTATACATCAAAATGTATTTATTACTTTTCTTTTCATAGTAAATATGCAATGAAATATAGTGCAAAATTCAATTTCATTCATATCTAGAATATTGCTAAAGAAATTGACGATTGAAGACAAATTGATATGCCGTCGGTACCATATGTTGAGTATTACCATTTTTTATGCTAACGGTACCATGTGCACTTTGCAGTAATGTTCTCATATTGGTAACATGATTTTGAATGTCTCTGTAAAATAAAATAAATGGTTCAATATAGTCACAGTTTCTTTTGTTTAAAAAAAAATAACCCTTTCACGTGAAACTTAGAGAATGGACGAGTATGTGTTTCTATAGAATTTAATCTTCCAAGTAAATCAATCGTTTGTGATGTATTTTTTGTTTAAATGGCCGTGCATTAGTCGTGGTGGTCTTGCGGTTCTATGTACGGTGTATGTGCACATGGTGCATGTTCGATCCCTAGCGTAGGTAAATATCAATGTGACTTTTTACCCGACTGCCAAGGAAGGGTTATGTTTTTTAAAGTTATATGTATTTTCTCAATTATTCTAAGACACTGCTGTCAAACGGTGCAGGAAAATATCGTGAAAATACCTGCATTCTGAAATTCCCAATCCCCAGTAAGCTAGCGCGGTGATCAATGCTCAAACCTTCCCTGTACAGGAAGAGGCCTATGCCCTGCAGTGAGAAGTGGTGTATAGGCTGATTTATTATTATTATTTAAACATCAAAAGAGTTCTTATTGTATGATGTACGATTATCAATTGAATCAATATCAATCAAAGCTTATTCTAAACTTTTCGATATATTATAAGTTCTTGCATTTTTTTTCGTGAAAAAACTCATTTAATTGGTACACCTACTCTTACTGCGACAAACATAACAAAAATTAACCCTAAACCTTTCTCTTTAAGACTGATAATGCAGTTGACATGTTATTGTTATGAAAACGTTTTACTTCTTTTTTTGCTATCTCTACACATCTGTTCTGCTGACCGTTCTAAGGCATAGCATGGCCGTAGGCGGCTCACCGGCTAAGTGCACAATAAAATTATTGAAACAGACAGCTTGGTTATACTCTATAGAGATTCTAATACCACTTCTAATATTTGAAATGAGAGGTTTGGTGTTTTAAATATATGTTAACGGAGAAAGCGTAATCAATATTCTATCCTTGTCTATATAGGAAGTTTCCCTAGCATATATTAACAGTCGGACAATCGGTCAGTTTTTGAGATATTGACGACAAAGTCGAAAATCGATTGTTTTTGTTCGTTCAGACAGAAGAAGATGAAGAACAATACAGTGCATGGTAGACAAGTAGCTACAGATGCAAATCAGACAGTTATGTAAAGATTACCCCCCAGACAACAGAACTATCTTTACACATGATCTAGATATCACGTCGTGTAAGACTTGAGATCCAATCTTTCACTTGTTTTGCAGTAGATAAACAGATATTTCATCATGTTGGAAGCTATTTACAGAATGAGATAATATCTGAAATGAAAGTATCTTGTCTAAACAGACAAACAAACCTCTCACTCGAAAATCTTCAAACTTGTCTTAGTTTTTTTGTCTAATTATTTTCAAGCTGTGGGGTAGGTTTCCAGTATCATTCGCGCTAGTTCGAAAGCGATCCCGCCTGGCCTTGGCTATAGGAAACGGAGAAGCACTCCAGTGGTTTTAGCCGGTAGGAGTCCAGCACCCCCTTCTGTCTTCTCCCAACGGCGGAGGTAATCCGTGTAGGATTTCCACGGGATACCAAAAAAAGGTTCTTAGGGTAATAAGAGTAGTTTGCATTGCATTTCCGTGCAGTAAAAAGAAAAGGTACTCCAATGGTTTAGGCGGCACACCTCTCCTCTTTTAAATGCTATGTCTTCCCCAAATAAAATAGTGCCAGTCTTACCGGATTAAGCTGAAAGTAGCCAGCATTGTCATTTTAACCTCCCATGGCTCCCATACTTTATTTCATGGTAATGAAGACTATTTTCTCCAATCTCTCGTGTCTAATCTAAACGAACAGACAAGATGATACGAAACTCAGAATGTATTCAAACAATTGAACTGGTAATAGATGAATATACCTCATTGCACTAACTAACACTGCACGCTCGGCTCTGCGTGATTTTCCAGCGGTGATGTTTCCACTAATCTATGTTCCAAGACTCGGTGTCTTATTTCCAAGTAAATTATCTACATGTACTTACGTTACTACGGGTAGAATCCATCTTTTTTCAAGCCAAAAATAAACCTTATTGCCTTGAGATAAAAGCGTTGTCAACGTCAATCTTCCCATTGATAAACTGACTAGCGCACTTGCCAAATAATAAGGAAAACTTGGCGATTCAAGATAAGATTTGATTGAAAGAGATAATTTAAGAGGAACTTAGTCATGACCTTTCTTTTGTTGTGATGTGAAACTTAGATATAGGATGACATGTTTCAACAAGTTCAGACAATGGGGGAAGTGAGGTGATTGAGAGAATGCCAAACTTTTACTTAGGTATTCATTGAAGGAGGTGTAAGGTTACACGTTTATACATTTTTACGAATCTATGCTCAATTTTATAATAGTTTTTTATTTTAATACGAATAATGGTTGTTGAAACTATAGTAGCACTTGCACGGCGATTGTGACTCCATGGGATAAAGGTTTTACACAATAAGAAATAGCATTCCAGCCAAGAAGGAACGCGATGGCTTTTTGACTGATTCGCTCACGGCAAAGGCTGGTGGGAGTTTCATTGTTGTACTGAATAGTAATAGAGGAGGATAGAGGATAGAAGTGAAGAGTTGATGCAGGATAGGGATACAAGAACTTAGTATATTTTTTGCTCAGGACTGAGATAGAAGAAAAACTAAAAAAAAATCCAGACAAACAACAAAAGAGTCCAGAATTTCAGTTTCTTATCATGCTATTCATTTAGTATTTGTTGCTATGCAAACCGAAACAAGTCTTAAGATTTGTAGGTACAGACTACTGAAATATTTTGGACAGAAAATAAATAATTTTCGAAATTTTTGTGCGCATAACTAATTTCCATATTTATTACATAACACATTGTAAGGTGATGATAAAATTAGATGTCAGTTTACTTATTTCCACGTGATTTCTTCGTTATACCTACTTTGTTTCTTTTAACGTTTGCCATAAAATACAATGTTTCAAAATATCTGCACAAATAATCTGAAAAGAGTTATGAACCGTGAAGATTTTTGTCTATTTTCTTGAAAAATAGGTAATAAAGAGAACGGAAAATAGTTTAGTAAATATTACAATTTATATATGTGTATGTAAGAGTACAATCGCATAGAGACTGTCTTAAAAAATAAACTTTTAGGTTTTAGGCTTACTTTTAAAGTTGGACTGTCTCGCTTTTTATTCGCTATTGATTTATCTGCGTTTCTAGCAGGGATAGATTTGTTGGAAGGACTAACATACTCCTTTACTTATTAGAACTTTGTTTTAGAAAGCATAACCTTAATAGCGCTTGATGCCACTCTTAAAGTAAGGCCTTTGCCAGTGTGGAAGAGAGACGCATTGCTACGACTGTAATGTGCTGTCCCGCTTTTACAACAGCTACAATATTGCTTTATCAGGTAGTAGGAAACCGTCAGGCCACGATAACATGAAAAAAAAATACTAAAATAAGTATAGTTTAAAGACTAGAGGTGTTTTAATTACGCTAACCTTTATAGGATCGATATCTATTAAATCTGTATTACCTAATATGAATTGACAGTTACAAGATACTATTCATATCGTTATTATCATATTTATTTACTCAGGTAAATAACTATTGTATTACGTAATATTGATATCTAAAGAAAACAAAAAGTATAAACACTTCTTCGAGCTATTTAAAGTATCACTATTTAATCATGCACTTATACTCGTATATTGTAGATATCATTCGTTGATTAACTTCAAAAAGATTGTAAAATGTATCATCCTTTTATAGTAAGTTTTAGACAACCGGCCCAAAAATGTAACGTGTGTATACATATTTGACAATCGTGAGTACTGAAAAAATCGCTCTCTATTGAATTGACAAGTCAAAGTTAGGTTATTAAGTGTAATAGGTTTGTACGTCTATTCAAATGATTCACCATCATCATTCCCCTGTCCTTCCCCTTATCTCAATTATTATTAAGGGTCAGCGCAGCACGTCTTTTTCTTTCACACGTTCCTATGGAATGATTAAAAAAATTAAACAAAAATTAAATAGTGTGAAATGAAATGTCAATTCCATTCATCAGCTTACGAATAGCGCTAGAAAAAATGTCCTGGCTACGGGGCACGAGCACGGCATCAAAGTTATTATAAGAATAAGATAGATGAAGTCAGTATAAAATCTAGTACTTTCATTTCAAGAATATACATTGACAATAACAAAGTTTTACGATTCACTCGAGACCGTATCCCAAGTATTTACTTAATAAGTACTCAGACGGCGTACGAGTAACGAGTAAATACATATTAAAGTAATTTCACTGAGTATTCAAACTAACTGAATTTATCTCAATCGTTTCATCCCCTCAATGTCGTTCTCATTGCGTCACACATGTACACGAGTCATACGAGATCTATACACAGAATCCTATATTATATGTACAGTGGTCTTAAATTATTAAACTGAATATTTGTCGCCAGAGATGTATGGGCCTCAGATTCAGTCGCGTACGAATATCGCGTGGGCTCAGATGCTCTACGACGTGTTACGCACCAATCACACTATTAAAGGCTAATTTTCCAATAGAAATAAATAATACAAGCCGAGCAACGGTCAAAATAGCTACCACTTAAATGTATCCGTACGCTAGTCGCCATTTTTGTTAAGTGACGTATGACGGTACTATTTTTAAAATTTGCCGCGAAAGTTTAATCTAATGGCTTTATCGATTGGCGCGGGTCGCGAGGCATACAGCCAGTGATTTTTTAATTTGAGTTTTTATTTCGTGGACTCTTTGGATATATCTTTTTTGATAACTGTCACAGTGGATCCGTTTGTGAAGAGAAAAATGAAAGTATTTAAAAAAAAGTTGCGTTTTTCGATAGCTTCGAGTTACGTATAGACTGTTTTTTAACTAATTTGTTATAAATTAGGTGATTTCACATATCAACAACGGTATATTGAAAATTTTGGAGTCTTGGAAAAATTAAGGTATGTTATTGTAATTTTAAACTTAAAATATCCTTAGGATAATTCTATTCTTGTGTATTATGATGCTTTGGTATCTTCACACTTAAGTAGGCTAAAAAAAACTATATTTATTTGTGTACGTACTGACAAAATGGATAGTAAAGGATCAACATAATATATCAGAAAAAGAATCTTTACCAACAAACCCGTGATAGAAGAAGTGTTTCTCTTTGTGTAAATTGCAGCCTATTTCTTTTGAGAACCTCAATACTCCATAAAATCCTATACAAACTTATTTTCACGACTATCAGTTACAATTTTAACATACATACATATATCTTTTCTCTATCTGATAAGTTTGTTAATGAACCATCTGATAACAGATCTCATAGTTCTTATCGATGTATTGTATAGACACATATTGTCATGTGTTTTTTAGCATTGATTTTAATCTGTCTACGAAATATTTTTCTTCCTTTATCAGGTTAAAAATTGTGTGTGGTCACGGTATTATTTAATTTTTATCGTTACTCTTTAAGAAGATTACGAAGTGGTCTTAGATGTTTTGAAGTAACCCTTTTTTTTAGGATGTTTAGGAATTCATTTACAATGTCCATAGATAAATTCAAATAAGAGATATGTATATACGAAGAAACAATACGTACAAAAGTGGAAGGTGTAAGTAGGTGCTTATTTCTTAAGAAATTACTGCCAGCAGGCCTGTAAAGCAGACAGGATAAAACATAAACCACGATAGGGTCCACAAAATGTTTTCGACGAAATATAAATAATACAAAATGTACATTTAATATCAACGTTTTTGCTTTTATGATCTTAATATTCTATGCTCTACGTATGTATACTATCGACGAAGTATTCTGTAGTACTTTTTAAGAGTCCATGTAAGTTAAAATTTTAATTTTAACTCGAGAAACCTCTGACAAAATTGTTGGAGTGTTTAATCCCATTTTCAAAAGCCCGATCTCATGAATGGCTGATCTGATATTAATACAATCTACACTAAATGATTCAGATGCCACGCCCTTTCATTTGATCCGAGACTTGAGTATATTATATGGATAAAATCGACTTGTCATCATGACTTGAATTTTCTATATCTTGTAAATATCCATAGCGATTTTGATAAAAACATGTTTAAGAAGCTGCACCCAGAAACCTATATTCAAATAGATCATTCGCATACAAAACAGTTTCAGAATTAGACAGCAACAAAAAACATGTATTAACTACAAAGAATTTGTAATTACTATGCATTATCACTCGTTAAGTGAAGGTGAAGGAAAACTTTGCGAGGAAACTAGCACACCTGAGATTTTTTCAGGAGTGTGTTAAGCCACGTCAGAGGTCTATGGGCGGTTTAAACCCTAAAGCTCTCTTTACGCTACGCTACTCTATTATGAATAAAATAAAGGGTCATAATACTGAAACTTAAGTTAGACTTCTTTGGCCGAAACTGGTATATCGTAGCCATAGAGAAAGAGTGATGAAAAAAGGTACAGAGGACCAGACAGTTTGAAAAACTATCTTTCTAAAAGTTTCAATACTATTTCGATTCTCTCCACTTATAAAAATATAGAGTGCCACTGAATACTAAAAAGGAATTAGAATAAATTATTTAAATGAGTAAAATAATGTTAGAGATTCGTACAGAATATCGGAGTGCACTTAAAATAAATTTCTTAGAGCAAAATAAGACTCTTATATTTAAACTAGAATAGTAATACTATATAGATGATAAGGAATGCACTCATTTTAAGAAACAAAAATATATGTTTTTTTATCATTGTAACCTATTTGAGGTGGCGTAGACAGCAAAACGTGGAAGGATTTGGGGGAGGTCTTTGCTCAGTAGTCACAATACGCTAAGAAAATAAAACCTATTTGTTCATCCAATGCAGAATACCAGTCTAAAGGAAACCTTTGCCTAGGTCTCCATTAAACTCGTTTTCTTTCGTAAACTAAATCCGAATATGACTTTCTTTGTTAGGTTCTAACAACTAAGCCGTGAGTTGATGTGGATAAAATTTCGTAAGTGTAAGTTATTCGCTTAGCTTCATGAAAGGGGGGCACACACGGTAACTGACTCCTACATGTTATATCAAATAGGTAATATTATAATTAATTACTAACGTATGTAGGAATCATATAGGAGTAAATGATACTGTGACATCTGATAGGGGAGAATGGAAAAAACATGTTTTGCCAACTCCAAGTAAAATTGGACAAGTGCAAATCATAAAGATTTATTGAAGTAAAAACTTGAACATGGTAGTAGAGAAAAAAACCAATCGGTTATTACTAAGAATAAAGTATTTAACATTAAAGTATAGTTATTAACAAGAAGTTTCCTGCAGGTGTTATAAATACTTACTTATTTGTCACATGCGCAACAATGTGTGGGCAAAAGTAATAAACTAAAGTCTTTTTAAATCAGAAATATAAAAATATGGAAGATATATTGACTGATAGTATTACTGACTGGTAATATGAATGTGTGCAACTAAAGCCAAACTTTTGATTTGTAAAAATAATTGAGCCTAAAGAGCTACAAGAATCTTTTGCCACGAGGCGTGGCCGAAATTGGGCCAATATCGTCATATATGGAAAACCATCACCTTTGGCAGGCAGTTGATTCTTGTTTCGAATATGTATATCAACGGCCTCATAATGTCATCCACGTGCTAAAAGATCCTTGTAGCTGTATACTAGGTAAAAATTGAACGCCTGATTAAAAAAAAAGTTTTGTCTTAAAACGTCAAATTGCTATTTGATACAATACGGCGACTATTATGATATTGGCCAGTAACATTTCTACTAATATACATAATGGACTTGAAAATTAATAGCAAAACAAAATCTAACCAGTTCAATAAATAACACTGGCTATCAGGAAAACTTCTAAAACGTGAACTTTTTCTGTTAACTTCGGGTTTATTCAACTAAATACTTATATAAAGCCCGTTTTCCACGACCAACCACTGTAACCAAGTAACATTTTTACAATCTTAACCGGTAATTTAAAAGTAAAGTAAAATGTATTTTTTTTTAAAAACTTCCACACTAAGGATTTTAATCCTTGTATCGCGGGGGGTTCCACAGACTTTCAATTTACATGCACAAAGACACCCAGACTGAGAACAAGCCAGTGGAAATCCTCATGGAATGCCCTCGTCAGGAAGTTAACGAAGGGGTGCGCCGGATTTTTACCAGCTAAAACCACTGAAGTGTCCTCATCTGCCTATGGCCGGTACGGTATGGTACGGGGTTCGCTTTCGCATTAAGATCCCGGCAGGCTTGACCTACCGTGCGAGATCAGCGGGTCTCTCCTCCCGGTAAGCGTGTAGAAACTGCCACTACACGCTCACTTCGGCCGTAAGTGACGGGCTTCGGACTCCCCCAGTCCTCAATCCATCGGCCTCTGGTTATGGAGGTAGCTGATCGGCATCAGCTTCCCTCCTAATCCGGCCAGCGCGCGGGACGGAAGAAGGCTCAGTGCCCCTCTCCCATTCGGCCGTCTCTTTTGCAAAGATGGGTGGAGGTAAAGCTTTCGTCAGAAACGTTCGTGATCGTGAGAAACGGGCTTAAGAAAACATGTTTTTTTTTATACTTGGAAACAAATAACTATTGAGTCACGTGACTGGTCCGTGCTGTGGTCGGATGAAAACGTGAGGATTTTTTCCTCGAATTAAGATCGATAGAGCTATACTACTTAATGATTATATTATTGCTTATATTTATTAGTAGTCGTGAGTAACAAAATGCAAGAAGATGTTCAGTGAATACGTGAATGCAAAAGTTGCAAATATTCTGATTGACTAAGATTTATATTTGTTTATTCAGACTGCAGTGCTGTGGCTTACGAAGGTTCGCTGTCAATTGTTTTTCATGTAGGCTCTTTCTGTCTTAGGCAGTGTGATGAGCTTTTTGATGTTGTTTCGTAAAAATAGGTAGTAAGTAACATCTATTGATTTCAACATTGTCATCAGTAATTGCGGCCCATTGCTGGACATAGATAATTTTCATCTTTTCCAGAGTCCGATCTCGAACTTCAGTAGATCAATATAATTTCGGTTAAGAAAGCGTACTCTATAACCTACCCTTCTACCGTCTCTTAAAATTGCAGCTGTGGAAGAGAGACGCCACTCTACATCATTTAGTGCTGTCACACTTCCACACCCCCATATTACTTTAGGAGGACGCTGTCTCTCGTAAGTAAATTACCAAGTTACATACCATATTAATTTATTAATGGAAATAAGACGATGTTCTCGAATCCATTACTCAGATTGTTCTGTATAATTTTCCAGTAAATACATAGGCTTTAGATAAGACAGGGCTTAGAATATTTACATGTAAATGTAAATCTGTGCCGAAGGTAAGTAGATTGAATAATTATTGAAATTTATTTTTTTGGGGCTACTGTATCATGTTATATGTTACTAAGTGGAGTGACATAAAAGGAATATTTAAAACAATAATTGAGGACGAGAAAGAGAGATTAAGACATGTCAGTATTAGCCTGCGATTCCACCAATGACAACTGAAAGTAACCCTAGCTTTTAAAAAAATACCTAGCCTTATATAAACATCTATTAATCAAATAATTGTATTGATATTAAAAATTAAAATTTCTTGTTAAGTTCCACACTGTCTCCGTTACTTATATTAACAAGTAGCATACGCGATAGATGCCGTGACTCTGACTTAGGTAGAAGGTATAAGGGGCTGGGGGTGTTTTTAGTCAATGGGAATCCGACATATCCCCATGCGGTGCCCTCGGCGTGGGTTGAAGTTAATCGGCCTTATATCCCGAAAAACAAAAAAAAAATATATTTTGAAGAACATAACTAAATTTTGTTTTAATATTTCGCTTTATACATAGTACGTCTACGTTTTGAAAAAATGAAAGGCAAATTACAAAACGGTCGTAAAATTAACGATGCAAAGATTGATGTTAATGTTATTATTTCTTCATCAGAATATGGGTTATTTTTATTTATATTGTGTAATATACGTTTTTTGTATTCTAAAGTCTTGAAATCATGACTTTATGATGGAATCCCTACTAGTTCCTGTCATAAAAAAAGTCCTTAAACATGAGCTGACACAGTGATGGGGATATATCAAACAGGGACATCTTTTAGGTTCGAAAGTAGTCGAACGATCCTTCTTTGTACGCATTATAATAATATCAGGAAATTGAACAGCTGCTTCTCAAAAGTTTTCTTTGAATCCTCTAAACTAACCGTTTCCTGTAACCTTAGTTTAATTGCAGTATCTTTAGAACATACACAAATTTGCCAAAACAAAAGAAATACACGATAGCTTGTCTTGTTACTTTAATTTATTATGTCAAAAACAAAAGGTGACGTCCGGTCATGTCGCATTTGAAATATGAACTGTTTCTCCTTCTTGCATGTTTCGATAATTTTTGGTTTAATTTCTAAGAAATAAAATATAAAATTTAAGTACTATTTCTCTCAAATTTCTAATTCATTTACTGGTTGAATTAGATTCATTAGTATCTGATTATTTATTATGTCATTTTACCCGACTATGGCGAAGCAAACACGGGGGCTATACGTCCTTCTAATAACCAACGTAAAAATATGACAGTTAAAAATATACCTCTGACCGATAATTCACATGACCAATTTTCATTTTTTTTATTAACTATCGATCAAACTCTGTTAGGAGTTAGGTTACTTCTTAGTGCGATAACTGACATTCACGCGAGCAATAAAATCTCCGATAAAAGTTAGTGTAAATAATGAACAGCGAATAAAGATATAATATTCTATCCCATAAAATCTTACGATTGCACAAGACAATTAACTAGACGTATCATTATAAGGCCGTTCTTTAGTGGAGTTAATTTTAATCAAGCTCGTATGATCTTTATTGTTAATAACGATAACGTTTCAAAGGTTAATTAAAAAGTCATACGTAAAGACCGTGATAGCTGAAATTCAAAAACCTTGGTACAAATAAATTATATTAATGAATAAATATTTCACACAACGCCATCTAGTCTCAAACTAAGCAGAGTTTGTAATATGAGTACTAGACAACTGATAAACATACATAAATACATATGCTCATCACACAAATATTTGTCCTGGCTGGGGATCGAATCCAAGACCTTTAGTATAGCAGTCAGGGCCACTAACCACTAGACCAACAGTTCCGTCAGACTGTGGTTCACTACTCAAGTGATGAATCACAGTATACGAAAAACTAAGACTATTTCTATTTCATATCGGTTGACGTTGATCAGTTTGTCACTGACATTAGAAGATACTGCATTTGCGTTTCGGCCTTTATTTGTGTAATTAAAAATCACTTGACCTGTCAACTGGAGACAGTCATTAAACGCTTGTATAAGTAGTATAGTAGGATGAATATTTGTCACTTTTTCACGCTCAATCGGCTGTATCTGATGAAATTTAATACAATTTGGTACGGAGGTAGCTGACACCTTGGATTAACACATAAGCTACTTTTTAATCGACTACTTCAATGGTAAAGTAATGTTATTTCAACAAAAACTCGACAGTCAGCTAGCATTTAATTCTATTAAATTTGTATAACCCATTAAAAAGGTCAGAATACTCAAAGTCTACCAAATAAGTCGTCGAAAAGTCTGAATATAGTATTTGAGATGGTAAACTTTCTCAGCCCAGTCCATTGCACTCGCCGACGAACTTGAGACAGTTAAATTAACAATTTCCTTGACCGAGCACGAATTACTCATCATATTTTTGGTGCAAGAGAATTTGAATGTATGCATCCGTATGTTGTGTTCTTAAATTCATTTTAATCCTCTAAAGACAGATTTGGAGTCTTTGTCCAACGAAATGCGAAATAAACCAATAATAATCTTTTTAGCTTACTAAGACATTAGTGACACATTAAAATTAAATAGTTCTTTAAAAAAAACGGATCTCATAAAAAGAAACAACTTGGGAATATAGAAGAACCATTTTTTTTTCTTTTTATAAGGTCTACTGGATTTTACAAGAAATTTGAAAACGTCCAGGCCGCAATACCTTGGATAATCGCTTGGCCTAAAATACTTGACTTTTGTTAATAGACGTATGACTGCAGTCCGAATAACATAGAATGTTTCGGAAAAAGTTTGTTGCACCTTTTCTATCTTCCCAAAACTTGGGATCTCTATTTACTGATGCTTCTTAATACCATTTTTAGTATTTAAACTACATTCATATCTCAATATTAGCTACAATACATCATCGTACCCCTTTTACATTTCCTAGTTTTCTCACAACTCAATTGAATTCTTACATCCACAACCAATATAACTTGATCCTTTAATAAATCCAGTTCTGAGTAACAATGTTCCTCACCTGGGGTCATTGAAGTGTCTTCCTGTAGTTGGCATTTAATTTGCATGGGTGTCGTAACTGCCGACAATGGGCCAATTGGCCGGGGTTTGATTGAAACACAATGCCGGGCCGAGGTGAGGCGGCTTCTATATAATGTATCAGACCGAGGTAGGTACGACAATTTGGGATTTGAACTGTAGGCAAGGCATCTAGAGGGCTTAGACAATGTTATCCCGCTTTACAATAGTAAACGCATAGAAAATTTCAAATGTATGGGAATGATATTTCTTTTTGACAAACGACGAGACTTTGACTGGTCGTTTTCATACACTTGAAGGATTTGTCTTTACCGGCCAAACAATAGAAAGAATACGTCAACAATTGTCACGGCAACGCCATCTAGTCTCGAACTAAGCATAGCTTGTATTATGAGTAATGGACAACTGATAAACATACTTATGTACTTCTAAATACATACATAATATCATAGATAAATTACACCCAAACACAGGACAAGTGATCGTGCTCTTCACATAAACATTTGTCCTATGTGGTAGTCGAACCGACGATATAGCAGTCAGGGTTACTAACCACTAGACCAACAGGCCCGTCGCCACAATGTAATTAATTTAGTAGGATATAGATAAACAATGTATCATTAACGGGACAATTCTTTAGCAACTAGATGGTGAGAAATTTTATACAGAGAAATGCAAAAAAAATCTTGAATTATGATCATGTCCCAAACACGCGATCAGAGGACGTAGAATCTTGTTTAAAAGTAATATCGTTGTAGTTGTGGAAGAGGCACGTCGCTCTATGCCGTATAGAGCGTTGTTACGTTTCTAAAACTACAATAATATTACTTTAAGATATAGCGATAGGCCCTCAGAAGCCCTCAGATCTCCTGCCTCTGGTCACAAGTTAAAGAGTGAAGTTACAATCAGTGTTTTAAATTTATTATTCATATTACTAATAATTTGTTACATTAATAACGGCCATGACCATCATAATTAGATATTTCAAAACTCAGCTACCAACGTTTGCCGATAAAATGTTAATTTAACCGGGCTTCCTTTTCGTAAAAATTGAAATAAAGAGGTTACGTTTGAATCGTCATATTGTACATCAAATTAGAAGCAACATAAATAAATAAATTTCACACAGACACATAAAAAATTATCATGCTTATCACATAATCATTTATCCTGTGTGAGGATTAAACCTGTCTGGTTTAGCAGTTAGAGCCACCAACCACTAGACCAACAGGCCTATCGAATTAATATAGTCAGTAACATTCTTCATAGGATCTAGAAAAAAAACTATTTTAGTTTAAAATTGAATTCATAATTGTTTTAATCTCGTATATCCTACGTCAAACAGTGATCAATGTTTCGCATTTAAACAGATGCCTAAATAATAGGCATAAGACAAGTTTACAAATAGACAATACACAATGTTACCAGCAGATGGATGTTCCGTTATTAAATCTAAATATTTCATTGATCTTTTTACGCACGTGTCGGTCATAAAGGCGGGCAACATTAACATATAATGGCTAATAAGCTGGCAACACTAATTGCCGTTGTGTTTAGAGATAAATGTTTTTTTACGCCTATTTAAGACAAGTTGGTTTTCTTTTAAGGCGAAATATATGAGTTTGCCTATTTTTGTTAAGTAAGGTTTTTTTTGTGGAACCTTAAGGCGGGTTCTGGAGGTTTAAAATCAAATCTTGAAGAATTTTGCAGTTGTGGAAACTTGAGGAATTTCAAGGAGTAGGCCGGAAACTTCTCCACGCTACTAGGGTTGGTCCTAGAACATTTTGTCAAGATCAATGTACATATCGTGTACTTTTTTGTACCTTAGACGACTAATTGGTTGGAACAAGCAACATGTAAGTAGAACTTGATTTTTAGGCGGGGGATTCCTTATGGACACACTGGGGAAGGAAGTGGTTAGTGTCAGGGTCATACTGACTAAACCTGAACCGCCGTGTACCATATCCCAAATTTGGTAGGTGCATTGCAATGCATATTAATTAATCACGTGCCGACCGCTGACAAGTAAATTATTTAAGACCAACCATCCTTCAGACAGGCTAAAAACTACAAATTCGAGGCTCAAAACTAAGAACTAAAATACTCAGAGAGACGAGAGATTATTATTTCAAGTTCAAGTTTTCAAATCCTTGTGCATTGTGACACAAGATTTTTTTTCAACAAATCTTAGCTCGTCTCATTGAGTACGTAATTAAAAAGTATAAATACCTATTTTATTTTTCCCCGGCGTTTCAGCTGATGCCGACTTGCAACGACGTGGTTGATTGATTTAAATTCTATGTCAAACCTGATTCATTTCAATTAATTAATGTCTATTAGGCTGTAACTATAGATCAATTATCATAGAACAAAATATATACCTTTACTCTCCCGTTAATGTGTTAGGCGTTTAATAAAACATTTTATCTCAATTAGGAAAAACAAACTAGTGATTTGTAATTAATTACCTGCAGCTGAGTCAATTTAAGGTTCAATTAATTTGAATATTAATTGTGACTCCAATATTTTTGAATGTTCGTAAACTTTTTGTGAGAAGAAAAAACAAGACAACAAAAATGTTTAAACGTTCGATCTTTTAAAACATTTTATGGTACTTAAATTAAGGTTCATTTAATATTTTAAATTTATATCTTATTTGAAGAACATACCCTTAACGAGCTGACACGAGCTAGTATATAACAAATATATAAATCTCATATTGCCTGAGTTACAGTTCATTAGGCCACACATGTTTGCACATGTGAGCGAAGACGTGACTGTCTGTTTGTTTGTCGCTTCCTATGAACGTGTGAAGGGTAAGATTAGTTTTACTGAATATATTAGCATTTGTTTCAGTTGTAAAATATTTATTTATTCATAGGTATGTTTTGTTATATGGAATTGAAATTAGTGTTTTAATGTGTCTTTTTGTGGTTGTTCATTTTGGGCAGAATGTGGTACTGATTTGAGACTAATTTGATGGCCACAAATTGTTCCAGATAGAGTGAATACGTTCATGTATTTTTATTAATATATATTTATAAAGATTTAAAGAATACCTAATATAAATAAGCATCTATAATTACATAAAATTTATTTAACAATGGCTTGAAAAATTGATTAGCAAATAAAATTGTTTGGCAGAAAATAACGAAACGAAAATTCCGTGTGGTGTCCGGATAAAAAGAATAGCACCAACCCATATCCTCCACTGGGTGTCGTAAAAGGCGACTAATGGACCTTAAGACCCAGTGCCCTGTACCAACCACCTTGGGTCACCCGAATGGTGGCGGGTAAACAACCAACAATCGCATTCCCAAAGAGGGTTAGTGTCAGGCAGGCGGCCGACTATAAAACCATAGCCAAAACTTTAAGCAACATGTCTAGAGGACGTGTTGCGCCGACCCCAAGTAAAAATTGGGATAAGGGCAGGGGCATGATGATGATGATGATGGCAGAAAATAACGAACAGCTAAGCTAATTGTCGTGAAATAAAAGAATGAACTTATTATCAGTAATTATCGCTAATGAGGCAATTGATCCTGATTACATGAATTGATAAAAAAGTCGATGGAACGAGTTCTGTTTCAAACGAATTGAGATCGATAGTGCAGTGGCAAGAGTTTGAACTATGTATTTTAGCCTAATTCGGTTTGGTTTGAGTACCATTTCAGCATGGAATATGATAAATCAGCCTATACACAATCTACTGCTGGGCAAAATCCTCTTCGTAATATAAAGGGAAGGTTTGAGTATAGATCGCCACGCTAGTTCACCGCGGATTGTCAATTTCAGATTCCAATATTTGAAATCCAGGTTACCTCGCAATATTTTCCTTCACCGTCTGTCAGTTGTGTCTTAGAATAATTAAGAAAGTAAATAAAACTTTTAAAAAAGTCACATTGATGCGCTAGAAATCGAATTTACACTCTCGTGCGTACAATTCCTTACATAGAACCACGAGGCCACCACGGTAGAATGAAGAGAACCGAATTCATTTTTCGGGAGTAGGTGCAAAATTGCACTCACGATTCTATTGTACCTATAATCAATTTATAACACTAATAATATAAAATTAACATAACTACCCAACACACATTACAATAATCATAAAACTACCAATATTTCGTCATTATTATGCTATGATATCATATGATAATTATTGCTCTATAGTAACGTTAGGTTTTATTTGCGTATTGCGCAGTTTTTTGTTCCGACTCTGCTTCCTAGATGCAACTAGGAAGCGATGTTCTTTGTGTTAGTTAATTGGCACTTAAGTACTTGCCTGGAGATATTAGCCAACCAAGACCTGAAGGACTACAGACCTCTTTGAGAAAGACAAATACCAAGTACCAAGTGGCATTTATGAAAGGGAGATGGTGTATTACGCGAGGTAGAGCAGTATCTCTCTTCCACAAATGTCACTTGGTACTTTGTGTTAGGCTCCATTTTTTCCGCACGTAGGCCCCTGTGGACCGTTGTGCGTGTAGTGGTGTTGGGGGCGATCAGTCCAGCCAACCCAATGCCCTCCAGAAGCGCAGAAATCTCCTGGGACGTTCGCAGGCCTTCAGGAGGGAGCTGGGTTCCTCAAATGCCACAGTCTCAGTTTAAGAAGTGGTAAAGGGACCATACTTTATAATCTATACTCACTTTAACAAATGTAAGCTGTCTTACTTTTTGAGGTGGTAACTAACACTTCAAAAAGTAAGACTGTTACCCCCCCCTCTCCTCACACCCCCGCACAAATAGATGGTTGGTGGGGTAGGAAATATTAAGGTTACCTTGATTGCATAGTATCTTAAAGACATAAACGTATGTCATCCTAATATTTAGTCCACAAACGTTTCATATCAAGAAAAAATAGGTTTTTAAAGCCTTTGTTATTAAAATGAGCTGGAAATTGTTGTGTTAAATAAAATAGGTCGAAATAGCCTAAATAAAAAAAAGCATCTGCACTAAGGGATTATGATATATTGATCCTTGTATTTTAGACATTAATTTCACATGCACAGTGACACGCGGCGGCCCAGGCACAGAATAAGCATTTGTGGAACGCAAATACTTGTCCTACACGGGGACTGAACCCGCGACACGTCTCGTAAACTGGTCATCGGCGTGGTGACCTATACGACTCGGCTGTCCGTCAAATTATTTTGCCTACTTACGAGTATGTATTAGTTTGTAAAAACCTTAAATATTCCACAATGTGTTACAGAGGAACTACTTTTATACCCTAAAGAAATATTATCGCTGGCGCGAAAGCAAGACAGCGTTCTATACAATGTAGAATGACATCTCTTTTCCACACCTGCAATAATATATCTTAAACACGTGATGTTAGATGCTCTATGATAATTATCTACGTCGTTACACTTTGTTATGTTAATTATATTGATGTAAATGGATTGGGTTATTAACCTTTACTTTGTAGTACCGCGTAAAACAATAATACTTAAGGCACTGAATTCCTATGCCTAGTTACGATTTTTTGTCTCTACTCTCCCATTGTATATAAATTAAGCTCAAACACGTGAATGTATGACGTAACTTTCGAATACACGTTTTCGTTCGTCTCTGATTCCTGCGACCGGTTCATCAGTTCTACATCCTCATCTCCGCTACATAATTTTATAAACAAAACACATTTTAAATCATTAAATAAGATACTCCCGAACTAAAGAATCGAATCCTTGTGTCGCGGGGAGTTTCACAAACATAAAATTCACATGCGCAAAGACTCCCAGACTCAGTACAAGCATTTGTGGATCACACAAATTCTTGTCCTACGCGGAGATCGAACCCTAGACACGAAGCGACCATTGGCGTAGTGACCTGAATTACTCAGCTATCCGTGCAGATAAATTGTCCTTGCTACACTTAATTGTTGTGTAGATAAATATCATGGAAGAAAAGTAATACAACCTTTTTTAAACAAACTCGTTCTTGCTATGGATAAAGAAAACCTTTTAACCTATTGCAAAATTTAATTAAATGTAGTACTTATAATAGTTTATGGTTATTGAAGTCGGCACTTAATAGTTATTATCAGCTTTCGTAGCAGGATTCCGTGTGGTGTCCGGATATAAAGAGTAGCACCACCCCATATCCTCCACTGGGTGTCGTAAAAGGCGACTAATGGACCTTAAGACCCAGTGCACTGTACCAAGCACCTTGGGTCACCCGAATGGTGGCGGGTAAACAACCAACAATCGCATTCCCAAAAGGGTTAGTGTCAGGCAGGCGGCCGACTATAAAACCATAGCCAAAACTTTAAGCAACACGTCTAGAAGACGTGTTGCGCTGACCCCAAATAATAATAATTGGGATAAGGGCAGGGGAATGATGATGATCAGCTTTCGTAGCAGGGTCGTTGTCGCGGTGAATGCGAAAGCGAACCCCGTATCCCCGGTCATAGGCAGATGAGGGCGCTCCAGTGGTTTTAGCCGATGTCCGGCATACCCCTCTCGTCCACCCCCTGACGAAAGACAGTCCATGAGGGTTTCCACTGGGTTACAAAAAAAGGTGTTTTAGCGTGAAAAAATAACAAACATTCATCATTCTGTTCATTCATACTTAAAAAGTTTCGCATTTGTAATTACTAAAATTGCTGCAGTGGGTTAATTGTCTTAGTTCTATCAGTGAAAAATGCAAAATGTCTAATGCACCGGTCCTTTCAACATTTTACTATCTTTTAATTAATTGTCCTTACTCATTTACTACCTTTTGCCTGCAGCGCCTACTTAGTTGTCATGTTATTGTCGTAAAATGCCTATCATTTCTTGGAGTTAAAACCAACTCCGTACGACAATTTATCTTAACAGCCTAGGTTAGGTTGAGTGGTTCGTAATAGTGTAAAAGACAGACTTACATTTGCATTTATGAGATATTGTATCGCGCATGCGCTAGTCCCTATAGCCAAGTAACATTGCTACAATTGCGAATTTTTACAGAAAACATTAAAATGTAAATGTCATGACGTCTTTTCGATAAATCAAGCGACTAATACCTGTCATCCTCATACATTTAAGCGATTTCTATTGGTGTTAATGATCGCTAAAGATTGTAAGAATGTCACTTGTTTTGTGTTACATCTTTTTAATTCACGAAACAGTTTCGAAATTCATACTTCTCGTGTTTTTTTAAGATCTATGGTAACTATCAAAGGGTTACTTCTAAAACGGACAGAGTACCTATGTGTTATGTTTGTTAGTCATCTTTATTTCAAATAAAAAAACAATAACACCGTAAGGACCACTGCATCCGCGTGACTTCACCGTATTTCCCACTTAGCTTTATCCTTACAAAATCACAAAAAGCGGTATTCTTAGTCAGTTAGACCATTCATTTTATTGTGTGATCTATACTTATATCTCTTATAATCGGAGTGTCTATTTGTTATATTGAAATAACCGTTTGTGACTATATGTATATGACGGTTTACTCACGCGTATTTATCGGGATAGCCCGACTAGTTTCGGACCCAACCGGAGTCCTTAATCATGAGCTGACTCGCTAGTCGCGAGTCGAACTCGCGACCCCGCCGCCGCGTCAGCTCATGATTAAGGACTCCGGTTGGGTCCGAAACTAGTCGGGCTAT
This sequence comes from Chrysodeixis includens, assembly GCA_941860345.1. Lineage (NCBI taxonomy): Eukaryota > Metazoa > Arthropoda > Insecta > Lepidoptera > Noctuidae > Chrysodeixis > Chrysodeixis includens. The sequence continues at coordinate 7,649,626 of OW796114.1, read as the reverse complement.
CCCGATAAATACGCGTGAGTAAACCGTTATAACGTTTTAAGTATGAATCATCCTCACGAAAGTTATTATAAAAATATATGTATATGAATATACGGTATAATGAAATGAAATGAAATAAAATAGTTTATTCTGCAAATAAGATAAGTGTCATCTCTTTTACGTGTCATTTTCTAAAATAAAAGCTCGCTGGAACGGTCATTTCCTATCTGGCTACCCTGAGAAGAAACGTCGAAACAAACTGTATACCTACATCAAAATCATTTTTTTTTAATGTTTGTCTCTTTGTATGTTTCTGCTAATTTCTGAAATGGCTAAGCCAACTTAGTCGAGATTTTATTGGCAGGTAGCTGATGTAATAAGGAGTAACTAAGGATACTTTTATTTAAAAAAAACTTATGTTAAAAAATAAATAAACGTATTATAATTTATGTTAAATTCCACGCGGACGAAGTCGCGGGATCAGCTAGTAATTCATAAAGAACTTAGGTATGTCTTTTTGTTCGCAGCTTGAAAGGACACAATACTGTAGGTGTTATTGTACTAGTAACCTTAGGATTTTAGGACCAGCAAGTCTACTAATACCTCTCAAAGTAATATTACTGCAGTTGTGGAAGCGAGACAGCATAATACACAGTATAGAGCGGCGTCTCTCTTCTTTTTTCTTTTTTTTGTTACCCGGTGGAAATCTTCATGGACTTCCCTGGGGAAAGCGATGGGGTGGGCCGGACTCTTACCGGCTAAAACCACCGGAGTGCTTCTCCGTTCCTTATTGTCGGGGGCCACGGGAACGCTTTCGCAAACTACCGCGAACCCTGACAGTGGAGGTTTTTTAACGGGAGCTTCTTCGTGACGTGGAGTCAGTTTTCGCCATCGCTTATTAAGAAGCGCACCTCTTTTCTACGACTGCGCTAACATTACTTTAAGCAGCGATAGTAAACCCACAGATTTTATATATCTCTGAAACTATATCTTATTGTTTTCTGTCAGTTTTTTTTTATTTACTTTATGGATATTTACTATGATTGCTTAGCGACCAGTCTGTCATAAAGTGCCAATAGAAATAGTGCTTAAACAATAAAATCTGTCTAAGGTTTTAAAAATTTATTTTATTGCTTCTTTATTGCAGTGATTTTAATTGTTAAATAAAATATTCAAGGGAATTGTTTAACTGGTTGTTGGAGAAAAACTTAATCAGTATTTTCTTTTAATAGGAACGACATTAAAAACTGAAAGGAAAACAGTTTTATAGGTCAGTTCAGGGCAGGGGCATGATGATGATGATGATGGCAGAAAATAACGAACAGCTAAGCTAATTGTCGTGAAATAAAAGAATGAACTTATTATCAGTAATTATCGCTAATGAGGCAATTGATCCTGATTACATGAATTGATAAAAAAGTCGATGGAACGAGTTCTGTTTCAAACGAATTGAGATCGATAGTGCAGTGGCAAGAGTTTGAACTATGTATTTTAGCCTAATTCGGTTTGGTTTGAGTACCATTTCAGCATGGAATATGATAAATCAGCCTATACACAATCTACTGCTGGGCAAAATCCTCTTCGTAATATAAAGGGAAGGTTTGAGTATAGATCGCCACGCTAGTTCACCGCGGATTGTCAATTTCAGATTCCAATATTTGAAATCCAGGTTACCTCGCAATATTTTCCTTCACCGTCTGTCAGTTGTGTCTTAGAATAATTAAGAAAGTAAATAAAACTTTTAAAAAAGTCACATTGATGCGCTAGAAATCGAATTTACACTCTCGTGCGTACAATTCCTTACATAGAACCACGAGGCCACCACGTCAGAACGAAGTCTCACCGAGTCGAATAGAGAACCGAATTCATTTTTCGGGAGTAGGTGCAAAATTGCACTCACAGATTCACGATTCTATTGTAGGTAGGTACCTAATCAATTTATAACACTAATAATAAAAAATGAACATAACTACCCAATACACATTACAATAATCATAAAACCACCAATGTTTCGTCATTATTATGCTATGATATCATATGATAATTATTGCTCCATAGTAACGTTATATTTATTTGCGTATTGCGCAGTTTTTTGTTCCGACTCTACTTCCTAGATGCAACAAGGAAGCGATGTTCTTTGTTAGTTAATTGACACTTAAGTACTTGCCTGGAGATATTAGCCAATCAACAAGGTCTGAGGGTCTACTGAAACCTCTTTGAGAAAGATTATAAATGTTGTGGAAGGGAGATAGCGCACTACGCGCACTCCCTTTCACAAATACTAAAGTCTTAGTTTAGGAAGTTGTACAGGGGTTCCTCTATTACTTTGCTGGATAGCTGGCTAGCTATTCGGAAAAGAGTATAACTATAATGTATACCGAATAATTAAAATATAAGTTTTAATTAAATTAAAACAAAAATAAGCCAACCCTAAGGAATTTAATCCTTGCGCAGTGACACCCAGACTCAGAACAAGCCTTTGTGGGACGCATAAATAATTGTCCTACATGGGGATCGAACTGGTATTTGGTGTATACCCTATACCACTCGGCTATTCGTCAAATTATTTTGCCTACTTACGAGTATGTATTAGTTTGTGAAAACCTTGAATATTTTACAATGTGTTACAGACGCTACTATCATAGCCCAAAGTAACATTATTGCGGGCGCGAAAGCAAGACAGCGTTCTATACAACGTAGAATGGCATCTCACTTCCACACCTGCAATAATATTCCTTAAAAACGTGATAGTAGATGCTCTATGATAATTATCTACGTCGTTACACTTTGTTATGTTAATTACATTGATGTAAATGGATTGGGTTATTAACCTTTACTTTGTAGTACCGCGTAAAACAATAATACTTAAGGCACTGAATTCCTATGCCTAGTTACGATTTTTTGTCTCTACTCCCCCATTGTATATAAATTAAGCTCAAACACGTGAATTTATGACGTGCCTTTCGAATACACGTTTTCGTTCGTCCCTGATTCCTGCGACCGATCTTCGACCTCCTTGGCGTCATAATATTTTTTAATCTTAATTTTAAGACACCATAGAAAAGCGACTTCCGCACTAAAGAATTGAATTATTGAGTCGCAGGGGTGCGCGCTTGTTGTCATCAGCGTAAATGTCGGTTATTGCCGCAAAACTTTAACCTCCTTTTACGTAGTGGGTTAAAAATTTCGTGTTAATCTAATCATTCCAGATTTTAGCCAAATTGTTTAGGCGTTTAAGTGTGACAGACTAACAAACATTCATCTGTCCATTCATACTTACAAACTTTCGCATTTATAATTAGAACGATAACTACAGTGGGGTTAATTTATTCTAATGCACCGGTCCTTACAACATTTTACAATCTTTTAATTAATTTTCTTGACTCATTAACTAGCTTTTGCCTGCAGCGCCTACTTAGTTGTCATGTTATTGCCGTAAAATACCTATCATTTCTTGGAGTTAAAACTATCTCCATACGAAATTTTATCTTAATAGGTTGAGTGGTTCGTAATAGTGTAAAAGACAGACTTACATTTGCATTTATGAGATATTGTATCGCGCATGCGCTAGTCCCTATAGCCAAGTAACATTGCTACAATTGCGAATTTCTACAGAAAACATTAAAATGTAAATGTCATGACGTCTTTTCGATAAATCAAGCGACTAAGACCTGTCATCCTCATACATTTAAGCGATTTCTATTGGTGTTAACGATCGCTAAAGATTATAAAAATGTCACTTGTTTTGTGTGACATGTTTTTAATTCACGAAAAAAGTTTCGAAATTCTCACTTTTCGTATTTTTACGATCTATGGTAACTGTCAAAAGGTTCCTAAATAAATCGGACGGAGTATACAATATGGATTAGTCATCTTTATTTCAAATAAAAAAACAATAACACCGTAAGGACCGCTGCATCCGCGTGACTTCACCGTTTTTCCCACTTAGCTTTATCCTTATAAAATCACAAAAAGCGGTATTCTTAGTCAGTTAGAACATTAATTTTATTGTGTGATCTATACGTATATCTTCTAAAATCGGAGTGTCTATTTGTTATATTGAAATAACTGTTTTTGACGATATGCATGTAGTATATGAACATACGATACATGTACCGTAAAAATGAAAAAAAAAAAAAACAAAGTGTGATTTTGATGCATACACCATTTTTTTTTAATTTTTGTCTGTCTGTTTCTAATCCGCTAAATTCTGAAATGGCTAAGCCGACTTTGTCGAGATTATATTGGCAGGTAGTTGATGTAATAAGGAGTAATTAAGGATAGTATTATTTAAGAAAACTATTTTATTAAAAAATAAATAAACGACTCATTTTTGTTGAATTCCACACAGACGACATCGCGAGAACAGCTAGTATTTCATAAAGAACTTAGGTATGTCTTTTGTTTGCAACTTGTAAGGACACAATACTGTAGGTGTTATTGTACTAGTAACCTTAGGAGTTTAGGAACTGCAGGAGTACCATCACGTCTCAAAGTAATATTACTACAGTTGTGGAAACGTGACAGCATAATATATGGCGTAAAACGGCGTCTCTCTTCTTTTTTCTTTTTTTTTGTTACCCGGTGAAAATCCTCATGGACTTCCATCGCACTGGGGGAGACGAAGGCGTGTGCCGACTCTTACCGGCTAAAGCCACCGGAGTGCTTCTCCGTTCCCTATTGTCGGGGGCCACGGGAACGCTTTCGCAAACTACCACGAACCCCAACAGGGGAGCTCTTTTACCGGGAGCTTCTTCGTGACGTGGACTCATTTTTCTTTATCGTTTACTAGCTGTCTCTGCAAACTTCGTTTCGCTGACAAAAATAATACGAAAACTATCATTTTATTTATGACGAAAAATCCAAATATCTTACGGAACCCTATTTTTTTCCAAAATAAAATACGGTCTATGTTATTCGCGGATAATGTAGCTTTAGAATGGTGAAAGAATTTTTATAATCGGTTCAGTAGTTTTTGAGTCTATTCATTACAACCAAACAAACCAAGTTTCCCATTTTTTATAATATTAGTGTAGATTAAGAAGCGCACCTCTCTTCTACGACTGCGCTAATATTACTTTACGCAGTGGCATTTAGCCAGTTAGCCATTTTATATCTCTTAAGTTTATCTACTTGTACTCCTTCAGTTTTTTTGTTTACTTTATGGATATCTACTTGGATGCGTAGCGACCAGTCTGTCATAAAGTGCCAATAGAAATAGTACTTAAACAATAAAATCTGTCTAAGGTTAAAATAAAGTTATTTTATTGGTTCTTAAACACATTTATTGCAGTGACTTTAATTGTTAAATAAAATATTCAAGGCAATTGTTTAATTGGCTGTCAAAGAAAAACTTAATTAGTATTTTCTTTTAATAGAAACGACATTAAAACTTAAAGGAAACAGTTTTATAGGTATGAGAAATTATAAGCCTAGTCCAGTATTAAATAAAAATTTCTTTAAAAACGACTCCCGCATTAAGGAATTTTATCATACACAGACTCGGAACAAGCATTGTGGGTCGCACAAAATTTTGTCCTACGCGGGGATCAAACCCGCGACATAACGCGTACAGTGGTAATTAGCGTAGTGAACTAATACCATTCGGCTACACGTGCAGTCAAATAAACAAACAAAAGATTTGTTTTTTGACTACTCTACTCTAAAAAAAAGCTTTAGTTTTTGGGAAAAAATATTCACATTAGCATTAATAATGATTAAGTGAATAAAAACTTTGATTTACGTAACATCATAATTTAAGCTTGATAGATAAAATAATTGTTTGATGAAATAATTGTTCAATCTTCATAGGGGGATAACCGCGAATGTTATGATCATTTATTATTACTTATTCGCTAACTATTTTATCTTAGTATTCAGGTAAAAACCTATTCCTATTAATGTCATAGGTTTACAGAATCTTAGTGCTTCTTAGAGCAATGACTAATCTTTGTGACGGAGGGAAAATTGATTTGGTCAGTGCTATCGTCATTAGATCGTATTTTTTTGTTTTTTTTTTCATATCTATACATATAAATAAAATAGGAGGTTCCGTTTGTAATACTTAAATAACCGGTTTTTACTACATGCATATGAATATATTATTAAATACAGTACATACATTAAAACAACATTTATTACAATTTTTTGTCTACCTTTCTGTCTTTTTGTTTCCGAAAAACCGCCGTTTTGCCGTCTTTTTGTTTTTGTTTCCGTAATCTCTGAAATGGCTTAACCTTATTTTGACGGGGCAATACTTTACCTTTAATTCACGTAAAACATTCATATCGACTGCCATAAGTTGACCTTTGACAGTCGATAGGTCATATTATTATTATGGGATATAATGTTACTGACAACATTAAAAAGGATCAGAAGGTATTGTTGCAGTTGTAAAAGAGAAATGGAGCCCTTCGTTGTGTAAAGCGCCATCTTGCTTATACATCTGCAGTTATTTTACTTTGAGAAGTGGCGTTAGCTATTAATAAGAGGACTTTTTTTTTGAGGTGGGAAACCTTCAAAAGGCGCCCAACTTTATGTAGCTAAGATATAGTGTGGCCTACACTAGCTATAAGAGGCCTACTATTGCAGTTGAGAATGTTTGACAGCGTACTACATGGCATAGAGCGGCGTCTCTCTTCTACGATTGCAATAATATTACTTTACAAGTAGGCCGATATATCAGTAGTTATTAACTCTATACAAAACAAGGTATTTAACTTAATGGGGTCAATTATAATACAAAACTATTATGAGTATCAATGAGACATTAAAACGGGAATTTACATTAAAACTCAATCAATCAATGAACATGCATCTAAAACGATCTTTAAAAGTAATGATCATTGCACGTGACAGTAAAAATCTGTCTGAAAGCGAGACAGCGCATTATACGGTATATAGCGGCGTCTCTCTTTCACACCTGCAATGATATTACCTACTTCAATAGATGTTGGTAGGTCTTCTGAGAGCTAAAAATAATACTTATATGTACTTTTAAGTATCAATATAACGTACCTACACACTACCTAGTCGTAAAGTATTGAATACCATTATTATCTCTAATAATATTTATTAAGTACTAATTTTAATGGTTATTTGAGTGACTGTTAAGTGCTTTATAGATAATATAGAATTCAATGCAGTAAAGTCAGTGATTTAATCAGTCATTATCGTCAGGTCGTCGCCATTGTGAGGAAGACTTCTTTCTATTATTTTTTCCAGTATGGTCGGGGTAGTAGCCTGGTCTAAAGTGTTAAAATTCAGGTAAAGAAAATTATTTCTTCTAGGTTATAAAAAAGTCAGTCACGTTTCTTCGTTTCATTAAATATCATGCATTAATCTGTGTCTGAATCTGCCAGAAATATTTAATACCTGAAATGGAAATTTAGACTCGTATAAAAGTATTTACGAATATAACCTCTCTCTATCATTGAATAAGACTATGACATGTCTTTATCATCAGATTATATTATTTTCAAATTTCATTATCTTCAGAAAGTCCTGTTAGTTGAAGGTGCAAAATATTAACTCTGATTTGACTTGAAAGTTTTGACCTAAACTTACTACTTATCTAAAGAACATAAAATTTCATAAAAATGGCTCTACATAGTCCTGATTCTAGTAGGAACAATGTAGTTATAAAATTTAGATTGAATACATTTCTCAGTTTGAAACATCATAATAATAATATACAAAGAAAGATCTACCCAGCCCAAGAAGTGAGTCTAGCAAATCTGTGACGAAACCGCAAACTCTTGGCGCCGGATTTAATTAAGAACACGTTTTTTTTTAGTATCAGCTTACATCGCTTACGAAACAACTGTAATAAGAACTCTTTAAAGTTATCAACTGTCTTACTGTTGTTAAAGAAAAGAGATGGCGCTATATGATTGTATCGCTCTATCTCGCTCTATTATAGACAAAAATTAAAACTTTAAACAGTCGCACGGTTTGGTCGCATTCTTTAATAATTTAATTTATTGCTTTCTGTTTCATTTAAATATCAATATTGTCTCTTTATTATTGTTGTGGACATTATAATATGTTTATTAAGCCTGTTCATTTTAATATTGTTTTAATAAGGAGCTAATTATTTTAATTCTTTTTAAAACGGTGCTAATTGTTTGAAATTTTTTGGTTTTTGTCGCCTTTGAAGGAAATGTACAAATAACTGGTAGACTTTGGATACAAATAGAACAAGTTCAATATAATTATGTATTAAATAAAAGACTGCACGGATAGCAGAGTGGTGGAGGTCACCAGGGTAAACCTACTGTGCGCGACGTGTGGCGGGTACGATCTTTGCGAAGCACAAGAATTTACTCGAACCACGAATTCTCGTTCCCAGTCACATGCACAAATACAGGGTGTGTTTGTGTATGTGACTTGAATAAAACCTCCGCAATTAATAGGATTAAGTTATTTAGTACGAGAACCTTCAAAAAAGTGTAATAAATCCTCTATTTAGTCATTTGAAGTCTTGGAAACGTTATAATTACAAAAGTAGGTCTCAGGTAGAGTCACGGGTAAAGCCTAGTTCTACAAAACAAGTGACTACATAAAACCGAGTAAAACAAATGACGAAACGGTATTGGAGAAAATACTATAATCTTTCCTTTAATTAATCATCAAGATTCGTCGTATCTTTTATAGGTAAAGGTAAACAATATGAAATGTCTAATTAATATAGGTTTTCCTGTTTTTGCACTAGTAAATGCATAAGTGTACCTATTTCTTCTAATTCTAGTGCCCGCGACTTTGTACGCATGGAATTTAACAAAACAGTTAATTCGTTTATTTTCGGAAGTAAAGTATTAATTTTATTTAAAATAAAAGTAGCTCAAGTAAACTTTTATGTCTAAATCGGTCTAGAAGTTTGAGGAATTTGCGGAAACAAACAGACAGACAAAAAAAATATCGTTTTGGTGTCTGTGTCATATTCATACATGTAGTAAAAAACGTTTATTTTATGGGTTAGTAGATGAAAAAAATATAAATCTTAAATATTTCGAGTTTCCAATACTCCTTCTTCTACCTTTTTTTTTAATTTATTTTTTCTTTTCTGTAACTAATTCCTAAGAATTGCAAGAATAGAATGGACGCATAGGGAAAGAGACAGAGGAGAATGGCATAAAAAAGGGAGTCCTATGCCCAGCTGTGGGCTTTTCAAAGCTGATGAGGATGACATGTAATTTTGACAGGATTCTTTGAACATTCATTTCCCCCCCCCCATTTTTACGGGCGTTATCAAAAAAATATGCGTTCCAACTGTATTTCATTTCTTCAGCACCTTCTATGACTCAAACGACTGCGGTACTTAACTCTAATTAAATGCTGTAGCAAATTGGTGACGCTATGACTATCAGCTCTATATAACGGTATATAACAGATTAGTTACGTAACATTATTTATTTTTATTGTTTTCTTTTTAATTTGAATAAGGCTTGACCGAATCCGTGACGTGATTTGTTTTTTTTTAATTCAAATAAGGCTTGACAGAATGCGTCACGTGATTGTTCTTATTCTAACTGTTACTTTTGTTACCTAGGCTATAATGAGAAGTTATTCGGAAAGGATTGATTTGAATATGACGAAGATATAATGACCAATCTCTGTCTCTTGTGCTTTTTACCCTATTAAGTCTGGTAAATATCGAATTATATCGCGAATAAGATCCTTTTGTCGTCTAAAATATGATTTTTATGAGGTTAAGAGAGCTTATGTGAACTTAGCTTCTAGCGTTACCAAAGAAAATTCCACAATAGTTAGGAAGGAGTTGGGATGGAATATTTCTAGTACATGGAAGTCATGATTCTAAGTTTATTTCATACATTTTGTGAGCGAGATAATAACTAACCTACTTCTTATTGGACGTCTGTAATTAATATTGTCATTTGCATTACTATGGTTGACCTATAAAGATTAAAGAGTGGCCTATTTAAATACGTGGAAATTCATAAATCATCGTTTACTTGATATTTTTGCAAAATATCTATATCGGCGCAGGTAGACCCACGAGCAAAAGACAAGATTATACATTACTAAGAGAAAATTATTGATAGTACCGTAACCACCAAGCATGGTGATTAACTAAATATGCTATATCATTAAATACAATATTAAACGCTAGTCCCTTCTCATAACCTTTGCCTTACAGGGAAAGTTATAAAAGGCATGACACTACTTAAACAGCAAGCTTAAACTTATATTATTGCGGGTGTGGAAGCAAGATGGCGCACTATTTGACGTAGAGCGGCGTCTCTCTCTCACATTCGTAATAGTTTAGTTTAAGACCTGGCGTTAGGTTATTAGAATATTAGAAACTTTGTTTATATTCTATCGTTATTAATCTTTATTTGTTTATTAGCTGTTGCTCGCGACTTCGTTCGCTAAAAACAATGGTGATGACAAATAGATAGTAGCCGATTCTCAGACCTATGCATATAAAATTTGATAACAATCGGTAAAGCCGTTTCGGAGGAGTAGGGTATTTAACATTGTAACCCGGGAATTTTGTATATAAGATTGTCGTGGTCCAATGATACTTGAGATCAAAGCGATAGATAGTTTTATTTTCTTACCACTTATTTATATTAAGAATCTCGAATAAAGAATACCCAAGATACATTATTAGACAAAAGGGGACGGTATACATTTGGGTTGCGCTTCCTCAATTAAAGGGAACACAGCATTCGCAAGTAGACAATTAGGTGAACAAACTTACTTAATATTAATAAGGTCATAAAATGGTGAGATTATAATGTAAATTGATAATGATATGGGTATTCCCATACATGTTATAAAGCTATACTTAATTATTTAAGCATTAATTAGTAACTTCTTGTAACCTATGACTTCTGTAAGTAGAGGACCTATCTTCATCTCTAAAAGTGAGATCTCCTTTGCACGGGCCTGTTGGTCTAGTGGTTAGTGGCCCTGACTGATATTTCGAATGTCGTGGGTTCGATTCCCACCCAGGACAAATGTTTATGTGATAACCACGATCATTTTTTCTGTGTCTGGTTGTAATGTATCTATAATATGTGTGTATTTAGAAATGTATAAGTATGTAACAATTGTCTAGTACTCATAACATAAGTTACTCTCGTATACTTAATTTGAGACTAGATGGCGTTGTGGAAATGTTGAGGAATATCTATCAATGGTAGAAATAAATTTGCGATATTGACATTACCTTTAAAATAAATTGAACTTTGATACTTTTAGATACATTTAAGATTATTGACATACTCTTGAGACAAGATTTACTTAACACTTGCGTTTCTTAAAAAGATGGTTTATTCGTGCGTATGTAAACAGATATGGAATGTAATGTCTGAATTTCTGAAATAGTATATTTGAAGTTTACTCGTGTAATATTATAGTGAAAAGTTATATTATTCAGAGCTTTGAAAGTCATTCAAAAACCCTTTAAGGTGTTCAGATAAGGTTGAAAATTGCTTGGCAAATGATTTGTAAGCGGCAAAGGAGGTTGGTTTGATAAGTTTGAGTAAAAAGTTATATTCTTTGAAGTGTATAAATTTGTTTGTTATATTGGAAGTGCTTTTACTAGGTGCTTACACAATTTTGTAAGTCTCAAATGGTGTTTTTAATTTATTTGGCATCTGATACTTTGCTTTTGTTTACAATAAAAACAAAATAAATATTCTGATGTAAGAACTATACCTAATTATTTAAACTGGCTGATTATTAGGTTTATGTATTAGATGCACGACCAGCTTATACAGATAAAAAATAAATATTTTGCGAATGAAATTATTATTAACAATATTTAATAAAAAAAATAGATAAAAGAGGTGATAAATAAATAAATAAAAAATACTGCAATAATAGTTGGACATCATTAAAATAAATGAGCATGAAGTTTGAAATTAGAATAGAGACGACACTGTGATTTTAAACTGGCTGAAAATAAAAGTAGTAGTAAAACGTAAATAAAAAAGTAAGAAAATGGGTTTTTATTTTATTGTTCTAGATAAAAAAATATCGTAAAAAATGTTCAGACAGTGAATGATTATTTCAGACTTCAACTGTTTGTGCGTGAGCTAAGAGCGATTGTCTATGCGCTTATGGTTGGCGCCAAAAATCGCCTCTCACGCGGCAAGGTCGCATGCGCACGCGGCTTGAACGGAGATGCACTGGGTAGGGCTGTCGCAGTTGTCACAGACTGCTATTATCTTTGTAACATTTGATTATGAATACTAGTAATTTTGTATTGCAAGTGGTGGGCTAATTCTTTTTTTTGTAGGTTAGTTAGGTTGTTATTTTTACATTTTTTTTATCAAGCGTAATAGAAGGGTGTTTATTGTTTTAGAAACAGTGGTTTTCTTGTTTTTTTTTTGTGGATAGAAATAAAAAAATAATAAAACATACACGTAGAAACGTCAAGATGTATATTAAACCTTTTTTTAATAAATTCTTTGAACTTACTTGTGTTCAGTAAATCACTCAAAAACTAAAAATAAATTCCCCAATAACTTTATTTCAGTAATTCAAAAGAAAATATCAGTTGTTAATGTACATATAATCAGAAATCAAAACTGTGATCCACATTTTTGAACGGTGTAACCTGAAATACCAATAACATACATAAACGTCATCCTCTTTCCCTTGGGGGTAGGCAGAGATCACATCTTTCCATTTGCTTCGATCCTGGCATACCACTTTAGCTTCATCCACACTCATCAATCGCTTCATACACGCCCGTCGGTTTAGGGTACTCCTGACCTGACCCTTTTTTAGGACCAATAACTACCAATAACTTTTGTGGTAATCCATACTAAAAGCACCTAAAAGTATGACCACTGGTTAGTTATCTTTACAATGAGATGGCGGTGATGGCGCGAGTCAAATTGTCACTACATCAGCTCATGATCGGGGACTCTCGTTAGCTCCGAGATTAGACGGCTGTTCTCGATAAATACGCGTAAATAAACCGTTAGCTTACCTTATTTTAAATAGGTTTGACGAATGCTATTATTTAATGCAATTAGGCATTATGTTTTAATTGACAAAGGAAAATTTAAAATTATTTTTTTCCGTATAATTTGATTATAAAGATAGTTTCGTTGCGGTTAGTTTCGAGGCTCGAGGGTTGGATTCAGATGAATATTTTTTTTTAACGACTTTTGCACTGAGGAATTTAATCCTTGTATCGAGAAGGGTTTTACAGACATTCAATCTACACGCATCAAGGCACCTAGACTCAGATTCAGAATAAGTCTTCATAGATCGCACGAGTTCTTTTCCTACGCGGGGATCGAACCCGCGCCACATCGCCTACAGTGGAAATTGACATGATGACCTATACCACTCGGCTATCCGTGTAGTTAATTTTTTCATATACGTAGAGCAATTGCCTAATTTCTCTCCACAATTCAATTATTTGGTAATACAGTAGCCCTTACTAACTCCTAGTTTCTCAAACGCTGATCAACACAATAATTTGTTAATCATCAGTCAAATCTCATGTTAAGCTCTGTGATTGGTTGTAGGTACGTTTTATGGTCAATCAGTCACAGTTGTCATCAGTTTTGATTTCACAGCTGATTCCATTGATCAGCCTTCCAGAAACCGGGGGTTAGACAAGCTAAAATATTTTACTTAAACACTTTAAGAAATACAAGGATTTATCACATGGAAAACATTTACATGAGGGCAACATTTGTTTGTGCTGGTGTGCAAATTCGTAACAAGAATCAACTCAACTGTCTGTAAAAAGTGATAGCTTTATATTATAGTAAAGGTATAAGTTTCGATTTCGACCGTGTGTCACAAGGCACTTGTGGCAATTTAATGAAATCTAAAAGACAAAAAATGTCCGGTTTAATGTTAGTTTCGAACTATTCCGTTCGGCCGTATCACGAGTGTTTATTCCTCTATTTCTTATCAACCAAATTATTTCTTGCAATGTTGCTGTATATTGATATCTTTACAAAAAAAAATATAATTATAGCTATATGCTTGGAGTATGTAGTTTTGGCTTTGTTGTTATAAATAAGTCAAATTCTATGTGTATTTGTTATCAAAAGCTACATTGCTTTTTATTAATAAAACCCCATAACATAAATCCATATGTGAAGGGTTATGAAAAAATCACAATATTTTTTTTCAATTCATATTTTCGCCACAATGTCAATGACTGGTACTTTTAGTGCTTACATATTGAGAGCTAACAATACATAAAGACGTTGTTATCCTTTTAGAGCCAGGATAAATCGCATCACCTGCTTCGGGAACTAAAATAGATTGAAGTGCCTATTGTATAATGTGACCTCCATTTTGCCTAAGTGTAGGCCAGGAACCTGTTTTGCCTGGAATTGTTATAAGGGTTGATAGAAAATAGATTTTAATATTGTTTTCTACATGGAGAGTATAATTAAAAAAAAATGAAAGTAACTAATTCTTTAAAAAAAAATCAATTTGTCGCTTTTCCATTTCGAATATTTTCCACTTTATTTATGCACCTACTTCTTGAGATCTCTGCACCACCCTATGGTTATGTGGTAGGGAATACTGGAAAAAAATGTTGGTTTTTTTTATTCCATTGTTCATCAACTAATGACAATTTTGTATGGCCTTCCCCTTTTTCTTTAATTGACTACTTTTTTTAACGAATGTTGTCCATTGTCATCTACAGAAGCAGTACCTACTTAAAATGTGATAACGGTTCTGTTGAATCAATTTGTGGCTAAGTCAATAAAACTTGAATACTGTAGGAAACTGTATAAAAATAATCCATTCAAAATCACCAAAGAAACTATGCTATATATTTTATAAAAAGGTATAGGTAACCCCACAAATCATTACGTCAAACTACGCCTCGTCGAATCATGAATGGATGACAATCAAAAGCGCGCCTAAACACGTTTGAAGTCTCCGCATAAAAGTCGTTCGCGTCAACCCTAGCGCCAACAGGTGATACCAACGCCTCAATGGTCACTTACCGACTACCAACCATATGTAGCGATCGTTCGCGGTTTAAAACGAAGTACGAACTCTTTCGTTTGTCCGCGGAAAAAAATAAATAAACTTTTATTTGTATTTTTGTTTTTAAGTGACTTTGTTTTTGGATTATGTTTGTGTGAGTGTATTGTTTGTGTATTGTTGGTGATTTTTTCTGGAGCTTTGTTTGTTGTAAGTTTTTTTTTTAATTTGTTTTTTTTTTTGGTTGTTTAGGTAAAGGGCCACAAAAATTAGGCGAACATGTAAATATTAAAATAAATTTATTTACTATTTCATAAATGGATTTCTTAAATATAATAGTTTCGATAAAAAATAAAATAAACATAAAAAATACGTAACATTAAACACGCAAAAATATCAATATTTTAAACAAGAACAAAAAGATTTTTTTTATCACTTTTTAATTTGTTTTTTTTTTTGTGTCATTATTTTCGACTTTTAAAATTCGAAAATAAAACTAAAAACTGTTCCCCCTTTACTTCTACTTATTTAATAATTAATCTCTCATTACAAATACTTGTATTAAAACTATCACTTTTATAATCTACATAACATCTTATGTTCTAGGCTTACTCAATACGATTCGCCTTGACCGTACATATGAACCAGGTTAAGCGAGTTATAGCGAAATGTAGCCAGTATTATAATATTACTTAGAGCATAGACTTAATTAACTAACTAGATTAAACTTAAATAAAATATAATTGTATTTTTTTATCGATAATAGCTAAAAAAATAATAATCTAGGTGCTCTATTTTTATTATTTATTTGTAGTATTCAACTTCAACTTAAAAATAAAATTACCATTTAAAAATGGAATCACGAATTTAATTTTTACATTTCGATTTTGTCTAACCCAATTACGTACCTACGAATTGAAATTGGGTGTTCCATTTTCCGGTTACATTTTTGCCGTGTCTATTTTTTTTCAAGTCTGTGGTAGATATATGTTTAGGAGCACAGACAGACAGAATAAATAGGTGATTATTAAACCTACGCTAAGCGGGCACATCCTTTTGATTCATCGCTCCATATACAGATTGTCTGCACTGTTTATTGCTCGCGATTGAGATTTGCAAAAATTCAGCGTAAAATGATTAGCTAATAAAGATTTTATTTGTTTTAATTGATAAGCTGTGACGTTAAAACTATTATATTTATATCTGAAATGGGCAGGGCTTCCATGCAAAATATGTTATTCAGTTATATTCGATGGAGTTGAAAGTCAAACTCAAAATAGTTTTCGAAGTCCTTAGAGTAACATTATATATTTATCTCTAGTATTTTAAACTTAGTTATCATTGCAAGATGTTTCTTTAAAGAAAGAAGAAAGATGTTTGTGTCCTTAAATCTGTGAACAAATATTGTGCAACAGAAGAATTTTTTTTAGTGCTTGTTTTATCCAAAGCATCCGAAAAGCGGCTTAAAAGTTTATCTTATACTAAAAATCTTATTACTTATCCCCAATATTATTACTATTTAACTTAAATATTTACTAAAGTGTAACTATAGTTTAGAATAGAATAAAATAATCTTTATTTGTAGGAATATGGCACAGGAAATTTTGTTCCATAATATTCTGCCCTTACAAGACTTAATATGTCCCAATATAGGTATGTCAAAAACCTCTAAAACCATGAGCAATCATAGTAAAAGACAACTAAAAATGGCGGTCACCGAAAAGTAAATAAATATACAACCACGTGACTCGCGATTTTGAAACACCGCCATGCGTAGATACTCGCAAGTAACATTTATTTAAAACGTTACGAAATGGACTTGATACTGACGAAACGTTGCAAGGATTAAAATCTCGTAGTTAAGAATCCTTGGTCTTTTTTAAACAAGATTCCGGTCTTTATTACCAAAAAATTTGGTGCAGAATGATTTTTATTTTTGTGGTCCTTAATATGTGGTTTCAATTTCTAGCGAATTGACTTTTATTAAATACGAAATGCCATGAATTTTAAATTATGTTTGTTCTATTTGATTCGTCGAAATTCGAAATTTTCATTTCTGATTAACTGCAATTTCTAATCTAACTTCTTAGGTATATTAAATACGAAAAATATTATGTCAAATGATATGTGACTATTTAGGTATATATGGTTCATACTCTGACTAGACTTCCGTACCCGATACCATTAAAATTAGTACCTATACCAATAATAATGGGACGGATGTAAATGGTTGAGATTTATTTGTCGTGAGTCATACCCAGCTTTTTTCCACTGGTCCTTCGATCCGCATACTCCATAAGGACCAGGCAGGACCTAGGTAATAACAACAGTAACATGACCTTTAAATGTGAATCAATAAGGTTGCTTTTTGTTTGCTGTCATGTTAATTGTTTGGTCCTGATGCACAATTACTTTCGAGTCGACATTCGTCTTTAATTCCTAGATCCGCTTAAATAAATGCCATGGCAACAAGTTGTATGACATCAATGCATGCGTATATAGGTAGTATCCTGGTGTTAAAGACTCGTGTTTTCCCAGCTCCGGCTGACATAATTAGCATTCAATCTTAATCGTGAGCTGTATGTATTCACGAGAATTATATTGTCATTTCGTAATGCTTGATGATCGATTTGAAATAGATCATTACTTCATTACGGAATTACTACTTCATGTTTGGTTTCGATATTTGCTCATTTAAATACCGTACTATTTTAAATTTGTAGTTTATCTTTCATTAAATTGGTCCTTTTTTTTTCTTTCGTAATTGTTAAGTGCAAGTGACTCTTATTTACAAGGTCTTAGGTCAGCTCCATTCAAATAGCATTGTGACTTTTCAATGTCGAACATTCTTAGATATTCTTAGACACTGATTAGTAGAATGAGGAAACATTGTTGTGAAACCTGGATTTCGTAATCGTAAATCACATGCTGTGAGTAAGTGTGACCTTTTAAGCCGTTCCTACAACAGGTCATTAACTGGCTGTATTAAAGTTTCCAAAGAGGTTGTTTTAGAAACTTGGTCTTTGCTAAGCAAACCTTATTTTAGTCTAAACTTGATTTTAACTGTCGAATAGATTGGAGTAATTGGAATGTTTATATAAGGACGATGCTACGTGTGTCGATATTTTGTATAAGGAAAAAGCCGAAACTTATAGTAGTTAATTATTTGAAAAATGGATCCACATTCTCATAATTTTATGAGCTTGGAATTCCCTATGTATAAACGTGCTCAAATAAAAACATATTTCATAAACGTGTTCCAAAAACTTCCTCATCTAACACCACAAACAAACAAAATGGTAATTAAATAACTCCCGCGCTGAGAAATTGAATCCTTGTGCCACAGGGGTTTTACAGACAGTTTAAATCAATACTCATTAGTTACTGACGTAGTATGACGATATTGACTATCTATATGCCCTTAATACAAAAATACCTCACCCTGGTCCTTTTGCCATCACTACGAGGATGACGGCAGAATTACGTCTTCCACCCATTATACGTAAGCACTCAGGTATCACAATCATGTCTGTTACGTTTTTAATAAATTATGATAATTTCGCATGCGGGTTTTATCTCTATAAGATTTTTGAATATGCCAGTTTTTAGCTGTCTAACGTTTATATCCTAGTTTTTGTGCAGTAGTTTCCGATGTTTTTATTATTTTCCGTAATAAATAATGTGATGATAAAGTTTTGGGTGTTTTGTGTTTGTGAAAAACCCCGCGATATAGGATTCAAATTATACTTACAGGGGGAGCATTAAAGAAAGAAATGTAGAGTCGTGATTAGACATTTTGTATTGATAAATAAGTACTTAACAGAGTCTTAATGGAGACTTTTATATCATAACAGTATTAGTCGTCATTGATTAATGATTAAACTAATACATGTTTCCGTTTAAAGTCGTAAAAGGCACATAAAAGGCATCGAAGATTAAATTTGATTTCATTAAATAAGATCTAGCGCTTATAAATCTTAAGCAAGATTTAGGAACAAAGAAAAGGCGTTTGACCTGTGATGTGACCAAATTTGAAAAGATTGTAAAATGACTATTATGTATAGAATCATTATGAACGTAGGCATATAAGGCAAGGCTCCAAAATGAATAGGTTTTTCAACTTTATCATTAACATCTTCAACTCCTTAATGAGTTTTAAGCAAAAAATCGATGATTTCAAATAAGTTTGAAGGTTTCAGAATCACTTATCTGAGGGGATTACTCAAAGTCATGAGTCAGCTGTTAAGTTCAACGTCTAATTTTATGTTTAAGACTCTACCACCGAGACTTAGAGTAAGATTGTCGCAGTTGTGGAAAAGAGATGCCGCTTTACATCGTGTAGTGCGCCGTCTCGCTTCCGCAACTAATGCAGTCTTACTTTAAGATGTGATGGTAGGTAATAAAGACTGAAGAATCGCGTGATTCGATTCGTTATTACTATCGATTACGATAAAGCGTCGGTTAGATAATTAAGTCTTTTTCTTGCTAAACATCAATTAAGTTGTGGTTAAGGAAACGTTTTATTGTGTTTGTGATATAGAAACAACGTGTACGGTAGGATAGGGGATTCTTTGCTAAGATGACTAGATGTCACCGTTGAAAAACACTCATAGATAGAAATGAAATGGTTTATTCTGCAAATAGGATAAATGTTATCCCTTTTACATG